>JBAIZZ010000278.1:0-18275 GCA_037355905.1 Heliconius aoede
TATATATATATATATATATATATATATATATATATATATATATATATTCATAATCTATATATTCATAATCTATTACGTAGGTATGTCGTACATCAATGAAAAGAATACCTTTCAAATGCGCTTAATTAATTATATCCGTGTGTCATCATGAGACCATCATTTTCATTTCAGAGAAAAAAAAATGTTTTAATTGTGTTTTATATCTATCAAATAAATAATTGTGAAATATCGAAATAGGATACGGGATAGTGTATAACATCGGTTATTCGAACTACAGGGGGCCAAACAAAACTATCAATCAAAATCAAAATTCTATCCTCAAAATCTGCAGCCCTCGACTATAGCCTACTCGCCCTGCTGGCAAGTCACTGTTCTCACTACCTATACATTATGAAAGCGATTCTTAGACAATTTTTAAACAAATATATTAATAGTAGTTTTTTTTTGATAAAAATCGGTGGCTGAGAACCTGGCAGAGGTGTAAATTTGCAATGGACAAACTAAATTTCAAAATTTTATATTGAAAGTTCATCAAGTGCCTATACAGGATGCGTCAGCGAACCTTTTACGAAAACAGAATATAAACAGCATATAAAATATTTCTAAACAATATCTGAAGAAATTAATCAAGGTAACTCAACAGTTTAGACGTAGGATTTTTTTTCATTTCACGATTTTATGTATTTATTATTATTTATTTTTATTTTTTTATGTATTTCGTGTGACGTACTCATACACATAATACTACAAAAATACTACTAAGCGTTAGTGTGCGTGTTTATTTCTTACTTTACAAATGGCGTTTTATTTTAAAAAGATAATTTTACTATTACACATAACTTAACTAACTTAATTTTTTATTATGAAATCATCAAAACAGAAAAAGCGCGACAAAGATGCGTTTGTTTTACTCGTATTACACGAAGCTAACCACTTTTACTATCGCTCGGAATCTGAATCACATTCTACTAAATAAATACGAATGCCGCACCGGGTTTCTCGCTCACGTAATAAACTAGTTAGACGTTCTTCTTAGTTTTATTGTAATACTTGTCTAGAACCCGGACTTATCTAACTATATTAAAATTAAACATCAAATTCATTGGTGAAAGAAATTTTCATATTAAAAATAATGATGTGGAGATAAATTCATCAATAAATTCGAATTTCATCAAGTAATGCCACGAAAAGTGAAGATTTTATCTATTATAGATTACCAGTAGGTATGACGTCATTTGCCTCAGTTTTGAACAACCTTTAGGACGTCTGACGGAAGTAAAATGTCTGATAATAATAAATATACATTTTTTTTACGTATACATATCATCTTAACTACATATTAGACTAATATAGTCCGCAGTGTATTCTAGATTAGCCTCTAACACAATTTAAATTGTCTATAAAAAATATTAACAAGTAAAGCTTATTACACTGTTCAAGAATATTTAGAGGATAAACATGTATGGAATTATTTTCTATTGAATGTAATGCAGGATAGCTGCCAGCCAATGTAATAATTAAATTATATACCATTGAATTTTAATAACAACTATTGAGTTTCTTGGCTGCTTCTCTCAGCAGAATTGCCTTCTGAACCGGTGGTAGCTTTTTTGTTTATAGGTTCATTCGACGATTCAAATGCATTGAAAATTCTATTTGAATAAATAATATTTTGAATTTGAATTTTAATAATATTCAAAATTTCAGATTTACTTGAAACGACGTCGGTCCTGGGACTTTAGGCTATATATTCCGTTGGCTGGATGAATTTTAACAACATGCAAAAAAAAGTTTTAAAATCAAGTCTACAAATAAGGCATTCTGGTAATATTCATTCATGTACTAGCTAAATAAACACTCCCAACTTACATATTAACAGACTGTTGTTATAAGTGGTACGTCGCCACGTCGCCACGTCGCCACGCTACTTTTATGCGAACTACTGGTTATTTTACGGCGTGAAAATTAACAAACTAAACTTACAGCGAACGCCTCTTGCATAATTTTCCCATGAGAAAGTTTCCCTACCTAGACTTAGACTGTAGACTAGACTAGACTTAAACTATAATCACTGGGTCACTTTGTTAGCCATTCATCCATATATCAAGACGTATCTCGATATTGTCTGAACGTATCAAGCTGAATTTAAAAACTAATAATCCGTTCTAAGAATCCCGAAAAAACTGAGCTTCTAAACATGAAAATTTGGCAAAAATCTATCAGCTCCAATTTAATCATCTAAGTTTATCAACTTTTATTAGTTATTCCCTGTGACCTGACCGTGACATGTAATTCTTAAATTAATACGAAACCCTAAGTGGAGATCGTCCGACTCACACTTTTTTATACATATTATAATATACATGGATAACAAAACGTCTCAACACCAAATAATTGGCCTAGAAAAAACTAATTTAACAATTACAGCCTGTCAGTTCAACAAGTTCAAAAGCAATCACACAGGTGGTCTTTATTTAGGTCATAGACATAGATCACATAAAATACTTAAAATTATCATCGCGTTCAGTTCACTTAAAACCATTTTCGTTTGAAGCAAACATTACAAAACTAGATAAAATCGGTGCAATAAACATAAAATATTACGTAATTTTTTTTTTATGTGAATTTTATCTCCATTTAGAGGTAACAACATGACGACTTCTGTAAAACACTTTCTCGGGCGTCGTCAACACAACGATGGGCGATTATAGATTACTGCGGTACTATACTATTCTCCATTGTAAACTTAAAAAAGCATTGATATAAGATATTTTTATTATAATTAATACATAATGGACGTTACGGCTACGTGATTTGTATTATGCATGACAAATCTAATTATATTTTATTAATTTAATTTTAGTATAACAAAAAATGTAATTATGAAGAACTAGCGTGCCTGAGATAGTGTGGAATGGTTTTACTTTTAATGAGATAATTTTTGGAGAAAATTTTATAGTCGGTAGATTTTTTTTGTAACATTTTAAGTAAGTATAGAATTATAAAACTATATAAAAACATTTTAATAAGATTTTTTAACAGAATAAGTTCAAGTTATGTATGTTTGTTTTTTGCAATTAATATTATTAATATATATATATATATATAAATTATATTAAGAAAATTAAGTAAAAACAAATCTCAAAATAAAATTAAACAAATACATGAATTGAGCATGCGTTTATTCGTATGTATACATAGTAATTTGGGTGCCAATAACTTCGGTGAAGTCCGGACAGGTGTAAAGCTGTGTCGTTGTAAAGTTAACCCTAGCTGCGACCGCCTGGTGCCTAGTAGACCCCGACATAGCCAGGAGCGATTATCCGGCCGACTGGGTCCACTCCATTCACAACGGTTGGTCCGGCTACGATGGTCTGGACAAGCAAATTCAATTTATATAATATATTTATGCAATTTTCATATTATTTAAAGTAATATATGAAGATATCGAACGGTCAGTAACGGGGAACAGAGTGTCTTGACATTAGGTTCTCTATATCTGTCCTGCTTTATGCGGTATACAACGTAGAGCTAAGTAATAGTATTTAATTAAT
This sequence comes from Heliconius aoede, assembly GCA_037355905.1. Lineage (NCBI taxonomy): Eukaryota > Metazoa > Arthropoda > Insecta > Lepidoptera > Nymphalidae > Heliconius > Heliconius aoede. The sequence continues at coordinate 3,555 of JBAIZZ010000278.1, forward strand.
TAGTAAGTATTTAATTTTTGAGGTTTGACTAATCTAATGTTATTTATATATGTAAGTGGACTTATATTATGCATATTTAAAAAACACTCAATTTGAGCTCTACGTAATAGAACTGTGACAAAAATCAAATTAATTAAAGAATAATAAAACTAATATGTAGAATTTTTTAAAAACAATATTTAATCTTACCCTAGATCCCAATACGGGAGCAACGACACCAGGCCAGGTGGTGAGGAACTGGGGGGCAGCAGCCGCCAGAGCAACACAGCACAAGAAGAAGAACACCTAGAGATTTAATTAATTTTACAAAATAAATATTTAAAATAAGAGCTTAATATAGAAAAATTAAGAATAAAGAGTTTGTAAAACATTCGCAAAATAATAATGAGCTTATGAAATAAAAGTAAACATTTTAATAAATTTACAGTCTAATACATTGGATTTATCCTTTATTGTATAACTAGTTCATATTAACTAGTAGACACTTGCACTGATTACAAAAATAGAAACACATTTAAAAGTCGTCAATAAAAACACGTTAGCATTATGCAGGTTATCCCTTATTTGGATAAATGGGTTGAATAGTAATAACTGATTGATGCATTATTTAAAAATTCAACATGAGTCGATTCTTGGCGCAGTGGCAAATGCGTGAGACTGTAAACGCGGCAGGATGTGGGTTCACTTCTTGCTCGAAGAAATGTAGATAAAAATGCCTCCAAAATTCGGCTTCCTCTGCCCTACCCTCCTAGATGTGGGATACAACATGAAGCCGATATATGTATTTAAACAGTTAACACGAATAATTATTTTTATTCAATTAATATTTCTACATATAAAAATTATACACTTATTATAATTTTAATAATTGGAAAAAACGGTGGGTTACAATTATGTTATTAATTGTAAGTAACCTACGGAATGCAATAAATTACTTATTACAATAAATTATTAATATTATAAATTAATACATATTTAATTATAAATTGTGTAGCTTTAAGCAATTGTAAAAAATATATATAACATAACAAAAATACGTACGAAGAATTTCATATTGATGGCGTTGAAGATGTTGGGGTGGTATCTCACTAGAACTGCTCAAGAGCCTTCTGAGTGCAAACTATGCTGATCTACGGAAGACAGGCTCGTTATATAGGGCTCTAGAAGGTCGCCAACAAGTCCTAGGTGCCCTAAGCCTAGCACCTCCTAAGGTCACCACTGATCTGAATGGCTAATGAAAATAAATACCTGTCTTCAAGAAAAAAATAATCGTATCGGTCTATCCGATACAGATATGGTATCGACAATAATTTATTAGTTCAAATGTGATAGTCATCTATGTCGGGCCGAACATCTGGTACAAATTGTGGACTTTTGTCCATATTATGTAAATATCTTTAACTTTCTTTGAATGAATCAGAAGCTGACGTGCAAGTGTAAATATTTGTGGGAAAATTATATTAAGTAACAGTCATTGTCAAAGACGAAACTGTTTCTTAGAAATATGGCGTCATAATTTTTTGTGCAAAAATAAATCAAATTAATTTTTCAGTAATATTCTAATATAAAAACAAACGTGTAAGAATGAAAACAATTTCTTTAACTGATATCAATTTTATATATAGGCACATAATATTTGTTTTTTTTTCAGCTTCACAGCACGCATACTTAGCAGGCAGGGTAAGCATATAAAACGTAGTGTTAAAACACTTCTGTTTCTAAATTTTCCAGCCAATCACGAAGGCATTAAGTGTTGAGCGGTAAAACTATATGAAATATTTAATTTCCTCGTGTAGTAATATAGAATATAAAATTAAATATATATGTTTTGTAAAGTTACTTATTTTATACCATCTATGTGATATTCAAGACGGCTAAGCGTGAAAATCAATTTTTTTTTATAACAAAATTACATTATTATTTTTTAGTTAACTAATATAGATATATTTAGTATTCTTCTAACTAGTATAAATAAATATACTAGTATTTACCTCAAAATATATAAACGTCCATACAAAACTAAAGGCATCATCGAAAGGTAGTACATTTTACATTTCGCTCTACAACTGTCTCACATTGACATAATTTTCTTTGTCTTTATATCACTCATTATAAACCTGATTAAAATGTAGGCGTTCAACTTATTAACATACATAACCTGCCCTTATTATTGTAACTGTTTGTCATCAAGCGAGATATCAGATCTCTTCCTTACCAATGCATAAACTCGGGGTTGAGTTCCGCTACTTAACATACAATGCCACGAAAAATTCAACGGATTGTGGTCAACGGATTCTCTTGAGGTTCTGCCTACCCTGCAGTGTGCGGGATTCAGCGGAAAAAAGCTACAGATAAATGAATAATTATAACAATAACAGGAGCAAAGTTTAACTTTATTACTGTCATTATTATATACGTGTTTCAAACACATTTTTGTATAAGCTTAAGCGTTAAGCTTGTAAAAGTTGAAAAAGTCATTACTTACAAATGATATGACTATGTTAAGTAATTATTTAGAAAACGTATAAAAAATTACGGTAGAGGCACTTGGCTTAGTGATCAGAGCGCATGGACGGCTTGCAAGAGGCGTGAGTTACAACCCCGCTTCGTTCAAATTTTTTATGTTTTCTAAATAAGTATTTTAATGGGAATAATAAATTGTTAAAAAATATATCCATTTTTATATTTAAAATAAATTCAAAGTATGTCATATATATAGTTATTATATTATATATATAGTTATTATATAATATACTATATACCACCTACATTTATATAAAACATACGCACTTAAATAACGAGTGGTTTTTCAGTGTCAAGTCTCATATGCTCGTCCGCGTCCGATTCCTCCGGAACTAACGCGTCGGCGCGGTACACAGCATTCTCGATCCACACCGCTATGCGATCGGATATGGCAACCATGAAGCGGGCGAGGCGGCCGGGGTGGGTGCGAGATGGTTTTGGCTCACCTAAGAATCATATCAGGAGGATCTGGAGGTGCCAATTTCATTCATATCTCAAGATCGCTGTCAAAGATTGATTTAAGAGTTGAGACCCACTTCTTACGTACCGCCCAATATTCGAGACATTGCGGAAATCGTTTGCGAAACAAACGATTTATCTTGTCAGAATGGTTCAATAAAAATAATAATTGTACCTGGCGAGAATCGAATCCAACTAAATAATACTTACATTAAAGAAAACATTCAATTTTTGTGTAAAAAAAAAACTAAAATATTTAAATGCCTCAACACCACCAACCTACCTAGTATTTCAGCAACTCTCTCCAAAACCACATCCGCTATACTTCGCAGTCTGTTCGAGACCAGCATCTCTTTTTGTCCCTTTGCAATGTAATCGCACAGGCGGTACGCCACCTTTAAACATATAATATTAATTTATATATAAATTATTATATATATAATTTTATATACAAATATTATACATGTGAGTAGATATGTGATAACATACAGTGATAAGAAATGTTAAATAAGTGTTAAAACCACATATTGAAGATAAAAATAAATTTATCCGGGATAACATTTGGTTATTTCTTCTCTTATAAACACAATAATGTATAATAGATAATTTTTCGCTCATATTAGTGAATTTTTTGAGGTCGCGTAGTGGCAGACCATATGACTGTAAGCGTTGTGGGTTCCATTCCCATTCGGGGGGACGTTATTACTTCAAATACCTCTCTCTGGTTACAAGACAAGTGCGGCTTATAAAAAAATGTGGAAAAGGAATAAAATTATAAAAATATAAAGCATACAAAAGAAATTTAATTTTAAGGGACTTTTGCTTATTTATAATAGGAACTTGTTGAGTATGCTTTAAGTATACAAATTTATAAAAATATCTAAATATATATATATATATTTGTTACACATATAATATATATGATTATACAACTAGGCCTATTATTATCGAACAAGCCCTAGAATCCAAGCATACTTAATTGTTCAATAACAATTTATTTCCTTCTTTTATTATGTTTTAATGAATAATAAATATTTAAAGAATATACGAGCGCGGTGTTATTCCACTTGGTTATATATTTAGTTCATACATAATTTATTTACTGGCATTAAATATGTATATAGATATATACATATTTAATGATATTATTGAAAGGCCTTTCAATAACAGCTGTTTACGTATCTGTAACTTTTGTTGCAACAATGTAAGCGAACAAGGCTATCGCTGGTTTTACACTTATTGAACTAGGGCACAATATTTTAAATTTTCACCGGTCGTGGTGCAGGGGCACAAACGAGTGCCTGGAAACGCAACAGGTTTTAGGTTCGATTCCCACTCGCGGAAATTCAACATCTCTAATATTTTCATTTCATCGCTCTGATGTTGACGTTTGCAATGCGTGTTTAAGAAATATTTTTGTATTTAAAATGTCACCTGAGCACTAAAATTAATAAGCCACTTCTGTCTCTGCCGCAGCTCTTTAGCCCTGTCTACGTGTTCTCTGCGGCTGACCATCCCGCCGGGACTGGACCAACGCTTGGACGATTCGCTCAACGCTTGGAAATACTGCTCAGTTTGTCTGTATTAATAATATATATATATATATATATATAGATTAAATAAAAAATCGTGTAGGTCAAGCGGGTGAAGCCGCGAGACACGGGCACGGGCATGTCATAAAATGTTCCATCTAAGAATTTAAGAACAATGCAATAATTTGAATATTTACTATAAATACATATATACAACTTACTCGGGACTTAGGAAATAATCTTCTTCTAATGCACTTTTGATTTTATCCCGTCGTTCGGCAGGCAATATGGCGCACTTTTCGTCCCAAAGCGAGCGCAAGCGCCGCGCTGTAGGGCGCGCTAGCATTTCCACCCTTTCCATGTTGCGTGCATTTCGTGATCGTAGCTTTTTTGGCGGTTCTATTATTATAACATTTTACTTTTAAAATTAATTGCGGCCAGTCGAGGCGCAAGGGCGCCAAACACAAGCGCGTTGATTGTAAATGCCACAGGTTGTGGGTTCGATTCCTACTAAAGAAATTGAAATATTTAATATTTTCATTTTCTTTGTTCTAGTGTCGAGGCGTGGTGCGGTGGTATTCCGCCACTCAACACACAATGCCATCAAAATTTGAAGCGGAAGGTGTGGAACCGAGACTCCCTCTCCCATTCTTACTACTTTCTCACTTTCCTTTCATCACTACATAAAACTGGATGAAAAAAAAAATAATTCACCAGGATTTATGTCTTTTAAAACTTTAACATTTTGCTCTGATTTCGAAGCGAGACTTGACTTTGACTGCGTGTTCAGTTTCGAAAGTGAATCCGCATCCTGTAGCTTACTATGTTTCTTATTTTTCGGCATTGTTTACTTTATTCGTATTAAGTACACTGATAATAATTTTTAAAAACAAAAAATCTGTCCGGTAAAAGGTTTTGTTGACGTTAATTTTGTTTTTTAATCGGCTATCCTGCTTATTAAACGTCACAAACATTAATAGTATGTTTTTCTTAGATTTTCAAGCCTTCTTAGTCTTTTTATTTAAATGTAGGTTGTATATAAAAAAATATTATATAAAAATTACCAACGTGGAATAAATATTAGCTGATGCAATAATAACTTTATTTTCATATCGAGGAGTTAACATATTTATTATTTTATACATAATAAGTCTTTATAATTGCTATTTATTACCACGTAAACAACTTGTCAAAGACATTCTATTTTTAGAATATTTTATTTTATAAAAAATATTGTTATATTTGTAATTTTATAATTGTAATTTAGAAATATCAAACAACAATTGAGAGATCTCCTGTCAATCGCAGTGTAAACCTTTCCAGCTCACTCTTATTTAATTCAATAACATTTATCATCTCTCTTCAAGACATTTTTTTTTCGTTGAAAACATACGTAATATTATCTCATGTGACGTGTGCAACCGCAATTGTGCATGCATATATTAAAGTAAATACTTATTAATTTTAAATATAAGGGATAAATAATATTACTAATATCATAACAAAAAAAATATTTATAATAATTTCATTCATATACACAATTTATCGTAACAATAACACGCATGCTAACAACTTATTAAAAATTGGTATAGATATATATACCTAAAATATACTTAAAATTACCTATATATACTTAAAATTAAACTATTTTGATTTCAAACAAAGCCAACTGGAATAATCTGGAATACCGTTGCCGACTTCTCCTGAATTTGACGTATTTTCATTGAGATATGGCAGATGCCAGCCATTTGCGCCTTGCTGAGCTAATGGCGTATATTTTAAAGGAGCCTAAAAATAAAAAATAAAACTTAATAAAATATTTATAAAAAAAAAATACAATTATCATAAGACTCGATCCGATAAAAATAAACTTATTATTACGATTATCAACGGTCTACACTTCTATACTCATATTGTTGAAATTAGATTATAATTTGAATACAGATTTCAACAAAAAGAAAGATTTATGCGTATAATACATGCATATTTAGTTGTGTAATAATATCGAAGATTTTGTCGAGACAAAACCACCACCAGTCAGAATATATATTAGGTGTTGGAATTAATTCGTAGCGTTTTACAAGAGATGACACAAACAGTAGCCTATTTCGTTGTTACGCATAGTACTGTATACATTGTAAACATTTATCATTTGCCGTACGTAACTTTTATTGAAATCATAAATAACAACGCTGTATAATTCATTGCATATGTCAAAATTTGTGCAAGATAAAGTGTTTTTGCAAGGGAGTTTTGCTGTATGCTGTGTAAACTGTATTTAACACAGTCACAAATTATATATTATATATAAATAGTCGACATATTATACAGTGATCGCTAAAGCGTGACCTGTACATATACCTAATCAAGAAAGATCTATTCAATATAATCAAGATAGATTTATTGACAGTTAGTCTTGTTTCCTATTTATCTTACTAGAAGCAGACTATTTTAACACAAGTGTTACCAGACGTACTGATTTTGCCGGAACGACCCGATTTTTAGCCTATAAAATTTTCTTTTTGCATATATATCACATCACATTTAAAGCAAATAAAATGAAGAAGACAGACTATGAATAATCGACTATTGTGATTTTTATAATTAAAAATAAAATAGGACTTCTTTTACCTGAATAACAGGTTTATGTTTAGGAACAAAAACCATCCACTGGTGTTGCCACTGCCATCTTTGAAATAATCTTTGCAATTTTTCTTGTTGTAATAAAAATTTATGGCCCCTAAGTAAGTCTCTTGATACTATGTCTGTGTGGGACCCACTCAGTATTGCCGCAGTTATAAAGTATGGATCATCTTGGGAGCTGAAATAACATAAGATAAAATAAAAATAAATATTATACACAAAAAAAATTTTTTTGTATATAATGTTTCAAATTGATAAAGAATATATTTTTTTCTTCATTCTCATATAAAATGTCTAAAGATCATATCATATCAATATATTTTGGTTGAAATAAAATAAATAACATACATATCCTCAATAAAAAAGTTTTCTGTTTTTTTCATAATATTCGACAATGCACCTCTTTGCCAGTTTAGCATGTGCTTCCTTCCTAGTAGCAGTATTCTCTTTTTTTTTAAGTAAAAATAATCTATAACGTTTTTTAATACTCTTATTCTATTGTAGGTGTCACGAACTGTGAAAGCTATGTTTAATCCATCTAGTACAATATCATATGGGGCAGTTTTTTCTATAAAGTGTAAAAATCTTTTCAGTTCCTCTGGAGAGCTTTTTAAGAATAGATCTGAGCCAATGATAAGTTTTTCTTTGACCACATTTTGTAAGGTATTAAATTCTTCTTCTGATAATTTTAAACAATCTAATGTATGGTTACATTTTGCACATAGTCCGCTGAAAGTAAATAGCTTATTAAGCTTGATACTGTATCATGATAAGAAGAGAGAACTTACAAGCCGAGGCAGTCGTGGCGCAGTGGCACAAGGGCGCGGAAACGCGACGGTTGTGGATTTGATTCCCACTCGAGGAAGTGAAATATTTCATTACGTTTATATTTCCAGTTTTCTTCGCTTTGGTGTCGAAGCGCGGCGTTAAGTTCTGCCACGTTCTAACACCAAGGTTCCTTCTGCCTACCCTTCTGTGTGCGGTATACAGTGTGAAGCTGAAAAAAACACTTACAAACCTAGTATAAAATACTCTGATCCTATTATAAAGAACTTATGTTGGGTGGCAGAAGTCAACGCCACAAGTGCCTTGTTACTAAAGCAAGGAATTTTACATATTGAATATTTCATATTATCCATTGGGAATTGAACCCCTTAAATAACCTCCATTCCCACCCCTACACCAGACTGGGTCCAAATATTTTTATTTCATATGAGAGAGGATACAAGACAATTTTCGAAATTGTGTAATAATTAATTTTTAAAACATTTTTTGCCTATCCTGAGAATTTACTAATAGGCTATAGGCTGTAGGCTCTAAGCTTGATGATATAGTAGAGAAGGCAGTGAGAACCAGTGGTAAGATATTTTGTTGTTTGCCCAATTTTGAAATATGGTGTGGAATTCAATGCTGCAGTTTATCTTTACCCAAGCAGGAAAATAAAAACAATTGTTATCTACAGCCAGATACATAATGCATACTGCATCATAATGCCTCTATGATTTACAAAGAATACAAAAATATATGAATGAAAACAATTCCCTTACACATTTTTATTAATTTCTGTAAAATTTGACTCCCAGTTCAATTTTTCAAATGATTCTTTGAGCATTTGTGCTGTCACAGCAGATACAACAGCACAATTATCCGATATGTGACAACAAATTTCATTTAAATATTTATATTGTGTTTTCTTATCTTTATATTTCCTAAAAATATATTTAATCCATTCCTCATATGCATACTCTTGAAGCATTCTTGTGCTCTTTATACTTTTGTCTATCATTTTCATTGCTTCTGATTTTCTATTATTGCGAAATAATGTGGCGATTAATGTACTAAATGTTGAATGAGTAGGAACTCCACTTAAATAGATATCATCTATTAGTTTTATACATTTTTTCCATTCATTTATAGAGCATAGAGCATGAAGCAGTTTTTCATTGGTAGAGAAATCTAATATTTTATATCTATCATACAAGTTTTTATATGATGTTAATATAAACTCCCTTTGATCATCTGACAAAGTATTTTCTTTGGCATATTCATAGTAAAAGTTTAGTAAACCATTGATGACGCCCAACGACAATTCTTGATTACAAGATTTCAAATATGTTGTAAATGATAAAGCACTATCAAATTTTTTGTTGGCAACTAAAATTCTTAATATAACAGCATCAATGTTTTTTTCATTTAAAGTGCCTGGTATATGCAAAATACTCTTTTTAAAATCATTCCACACAATTTCTGCATTTTCAACCTGCTCTTTCAAAAAATCGATTTGTTCAGTTTTATTAAAAACAGGCTTTTTCAACGTAGCTTCATTTAAACATCTTATTGCCGGCAACAAACCTAAGAATAATATTTGAAATTACTTTATTTAAATAAACACCTTTAAGTAAAAACAAAACACGAAAATAGATAAACTTACAAATATTTTTTGATATAAAGCTTCTGTAAAATAAGACGCAATGTTTTTGTGTAATCCTCATATTTAATATTGTTTGTATGCTTAAAATTACTATACCGAGAATGGAATTTTAAATATATTACTAGGTTCCAAATATTTTGGTTAACCTAAAATATATTTGTTGCAGATAAATTATGACATCTCATCATGTAGAATATAAAATGTTTATATTTTTTATATCACTTCTTAATAAAAGCATGTACATATAGATTTTAAAATTTCGAGGTTATGATTAGCGTAATCCACAGATTATTATTATCACAGATTATATTATTATCAAGGAACATATCTATATATAGGAACATGTACATGATTATTACTTGATCAGAAACAGATATATTATATAAGTCAAAGCTCCACTTTTAAAACCATTATAACTTGGCAGGGTGAATAGACACCAATTCAATAATGTTTTTATATCATAGTATCCAATGATTTTCATTAGAATATTATGATAACAAACTAATGTTAGTTTTTAAAGTACAAAATTTGTATATACTAAAATACTGTATTTATATTAAGTTAGAGAAAGGTGACATATAATACCTTTTGTACCATACCATATACCTATGTTTTCTGTGTATAGAATACGTTTGAATTATGTTGGATGAACCGCTTTAATTTGTATATTATTTTAATTTATAAACCATAATGCTTATAAAACCTAATGTTTATTTTTCTATACACTTCAAATAGAGTATATATTGACCCCAGATCAATGGTACAATATATTATAAGTAAAGAAAACGAATACTGCATAGGAAATCTAAAATCAGTGCTACTTCATACTTCACTACAAATTGTTTTGTATATTTAGAGTCAGAAATATTATAAAATTGTAACTCATCATGAATAATATTATGTATTTAACAAAAATAATATTATATTTTCAGAATACATTTACTCAAAGCACGCAATGCCTCAAGAATTTGGCGGCAAATGAGGATCGAAGTATTTTAATACTAGGTTCCCTTTGCCTGTCCTGCTGTATGTAGGATACAGCGTGAAACTGATTTTTTATTAAATTTTTACTAACAATACGGTCATAAAAACCCGCTCTTTTCCAAGACAGAATCTGGCAACGCTAATCTCAATTGACATTTATAACAAGATCTGTCAATGGATTTACAAATGTTATATGTATGTTTGTACGCCCATGCTACAGTATTTACCAATTTATATTTAGTACACGCAACGAATATGATGCATTAAATTTGTTAAAATCATAATTTTCTTTTAATATCTGTAATAAAGTACAAAAATTTTGGAAAACATGGATACAAAATCTACAAAAATGCCTAAGGTGGCGAAAGTAAGTAAATGACGATGATTCTTATGGTTGTTACTTTTGTTATATAGTTAAATAATATATTTGTAACCATTAAATTAACTTATACAATTTAGGTCAAAAACAAAGCACCAGCGGAAATTCAAATTACAGCTGAACAATTGTTACGTGAAGCTAAGGAAAGAGACTTGGAAATACAACCACCGCCACCGAAACAAAAAATCTCAGATCCAGAGGAACTTAGAGACTATCAACATCGTAAAAGGAAAGCTTTCGAAGACAATATCCGTAAAAACAGACTGGTAAGTAAAAACTAAATCATAGGTATTGTTTAGTCCTAAAATAATTTTTTGAAAAGACATAATGAACCAAACTTTTCTATATTTCAGGTTGTTGGTAACTGGCTCAAATATGCCCAATGGGAAGAATCACAGAAGCAAGTCCAAAGAGCTCGCTCCATTTATGAGAGGGCTTTGGATGTGGACCACAGAAATGTTACCCTTTGGTAATTAACTATATTGTATGCTAGTTTTTGAGTTTATAAGATTCCTTCATTAAGATATTCCATTTCTCATTTTACTCCTAATTTTACATCATATGTGGAGTGGTGGAACATAATCCCACACCACACTTGTTACCATAGAAAATGTTAATAATTCATACCCCTGAGTTGAGCAATTGAGCCCACAATCATGGTGTTTACAGCTAGACAGTGTGCTGCTGTAGCACTAGTACTGTAAATATAATGTAATAATATTCCACCAAAACTCTAGCTGCAACATATTCTAGACTGCCTCCACAAAACCATAATAAGTTATTTGTACTCAGGCTGAAATATACTGAAATGGAGATGCGTAACCGACAAGTAAATCATGCTCGTAATTTATGGGACAGAGCAGTTACAATTTTGCCTCGAGTATCCCAATTCTGGTACAAATACACATATATGGAGGAAATGTTAGAAAATATAGCTGGGACAAGACAAGTGAGTTTCTATATTTTTTGTTTATGACTTAACAGTACTAAAATAAGCTTTCTAGGATACCAAACTATTAAAGTAATATTCATTAATTTAACACTTTTTTTTAGGTCTTTGAAAGATGGATGGAGTGGCAACCTGATGAACAAGCCTGGCAGACTTACATTAACTTTGAGTTGCGTTATAAAGAGCTTGATAGAGCAAGACAAATATATGAAAGATTTGTAATGGTCCATCCAGATGTTAAACATTGGATTAAATATGCCAAATTTGAAGAGAACCATGGTTTTATAAACAGTGCTAGAAAGGTTTATGAAAGAGCTGTTGAATTTTTTGGTGATGAAGAATTAGATGAAAGACTGTTTATTGCTTTTGCAAAATTTGAAGAAAATCAAAAAGAACATGACAGAGCTAGAGTCATTTACAAATATGCTCTTGATCATATATCCAAAGACAGGAACAAAGAACTGTATAAGGCATATACTATACATGAAAAGAAATATGGAGACAGATCGGGCATTGAGGATGTTATCGTTAACAAAAGGAAATACATGTATGAGCAGGAGGTTATAGAGAACCCTACAAATTATGATGCCTGGTTCGATTACATAAGGCTTGTCGAAAACGAAGGTAATGTAGATGACGTAAGAGACACTTATGAAAGGGCCATAGCTAATGTACCACCAACTAAGGATAAACAGTTCTGGAGAAGATATATTTATTTATGGATTAATTATGCTTTGTATGAGGAATTAGAATCAGAAGATGTTGATAGAGCTCGACAAGTATACAAAACTTGTTTAGAATTGATTCCACATAAAATATTTACATTTTCAAAAATTTGGTTGATGTATGCACAGTTAGAAGTTCGATGCAAAAATTTAAAACAAGCTAGAAAAACATTAGGCATGGCTCTTGGTATATGTCCAAGAGATAAACTTTATAGAGGGTATATTGATTTAGAGATTCAACTTCGAGAATTTGACAGGTGCCGAATATTGTATCAGAAATTCCTTGAATATGGACCAGAGAACTGCGTGACATGGATTAAGTTTGCAGAACTAGAAACTTTATTGGGTGACATTGATAGAGCGAGAGCAATATATGAAATAGCAGTAAATCAGCCCCGACTGGATATGCCTGAGCTGTTATGGAAAAGCTATATAGACTTTGAAGTATCACAAGGTGAAACTGAGAAAGCCAGACAATTGTATGAGAGGTTGTTAGAAAGAACTGTTCATGTAAAAGTGTGGTTATCATATGCTAAATTTGAGCTTAATGCAGAAAATCCGGATAATATCAATGTAGAATTAGCACGCCGTGTATATGAACGTGCAAATGACAGTCTTAGAAGTGCTGGTGAAAAAGAATCAAGAGTTCTACTTTTGGAAGCATGGAAGGAATTTGAAACTGAAATAGGTGACCAGGACAAGCTAGAAAAAGTTATGTCAAAGATGCCTCGTAGGGTCAAAAAGAGGCAAAAGGTGGTCAGTGAGGGAGGTATTGAAGAAGGATGGGAAGAAGTTTTTGATTATATATTCCCAGAGGATGAAATGGTAAGACCCAATCTTAAACTTCTTGCAGCTGCTAAACAATGGCGCAAACAGCAAGCTGTTCCAGAGAATAATGATGCTAACGATAATAATTCAAACACACCAGAACAAAACAATGACAATAGTAATGAGAATGAATCATAATATCAGATGATTTTATTAAATAACATTGACAATCATTATGTGTTTTATTATTCCTTTAATTATTATTATTGATGAAGTGATTTAATATATTTTCTTCAACTTCTATGTTCAAAGTTGTACACATTTTCTAAAATATTTTTCTAAGTATAAAATAACACTTCAAAAATGTTTGAAATATTGAAAAGATGGTTTATAAGTACTATATCAGGCTAATCTACTTGTAATAAGGTAATGAATAGAATTAAAAAGTCTAATAAATATAACCATATTATATTTTATGTCAATCAACATCTTCGGGTCGAACTGGATGTGCTAATGGTATAACCGACTTTTTATTTATATCTCTCGAACATGCTTTTCTCATATCTGAAAAAGATAAAATTCTACAATAAGTATGACATATGAATGAAAATAATATATGAAAGCAGTTACTTTTTTAGATTAACTGTTCCATTTCCACTTACAGAAAAATATACACAGGGTACCTAGTGTTAAGATACTGATACATTTCGTGTTGAGTAGTGGATGAAATACAGCACTTTTTTTATTACTAGAGCAGGGAAACAATAATAATTCATTCCCTTGAGTAAGAATCCAACCTATGCTGGCCACAAGTACATAAACTGTGCTGCTCCAAAGTAACAGCCTTGATTACTTATATAAAAAAATCTGATTCACACTGTATCCTACATTCAGCAGGGTAGGCATAGTTCCCCACTTTCCGCCGATTTTTGGAGGCTTTGCATGTTGAGGGGTGGAACTCAACACCTCTCTTTGCCTCTACACCAGACCGAAGAAATGAAAATATAAATGTAAATAAATATTTCACTTCAAGTGGGGATTGAACCCACAACCATCACATTACAGTCACACCTTTTGCAGCTCCACCATGAGTCAATAACTTGTGAAAATATTATTTTGGCTGGAAAATGAGATTTAAGAGAATTAAGATTCAAAATATAACAATTACCATAAGCATCCTCATCTGGATCTCCTGAATAATATTCAAGAACAGTTCTATAAACAATATATCCTAGATTTTTGTACATATTTATTGCCACCTTATTGCTTACTCTCACAAACAAATCTACAAAATATGCCTTCTTTCTGAAAAAGTATTAGTTTTTTTT
>JBAIZZ010000278.1:18375-94473 GCA_037355905.1 Heliconius aoede
GTGCCACTGCGCTACTGCGGTATCTTCACATTAGGCGTAATTTATATATCATTTGTGTTTTATAATTCCAGATACTTCCCCTTAAACACGGCGCTGGCTGCGCCCCCCGCGCCCGCGTCGCCGCCCGATACGAGCTCCGAGTCGGAGGGCGAGTGGGGCTCGCGGTGCTCCTCCTCCGACTCAGAGAGGGATACGCATAGGAATGCAAAGGTGCTTTTTTTGTTTCACACTGTATCCATATTATATAAAGTGTTTTTGTCATCACCACTTTAAATAAAATCACAATTTAAAGTACTCCATAAAAGCCTAATACAATTAAAACAAAACAGATTTAGCCAAAACGAAAGAAGTGATCTTTTCAAACTAAATTATCATTGTAAAATAAGACGCCATTTGTTGAAAACGATGCACGCAAGGACAAACACACGCCTA
Organism: Heliconius aoede; assembly: GCA_037355905.1. NCBI lineage: Eukaryota > Metazoa > Arthropoda > Insecta > Lepidoptera > Nymphalidae > Heliconius > Heliconius aoede. The sequence continues at coordinate 18,808 of JBAIZZ010000278.1, forward strand.
ATTCACTTAATCGGGTCGTAGGTCTTGGCGGCAAAGTTCAATGTTGTTTAACCTTGAGTAAAATTTTTGTATTAATAAGTATTAACGTGATTAGTATCTATTCGTAGGTGCGTCGCACGTAATACAGTGTGGATAAACATCGTGAAATCGTCTAACTGTTGACGTATTTTAATTGTTTTTTAGGTATGGGTTTGAAATTTTTTTCCCTATATGCTGCTCCCATAAAAGGAGCGCAGAAGCTTCCACTCTGTAAAGTGGGTTACGTAGATAGAATACAGTATTTAGACATTCTGTTTTAACGCACTGACTAATTTTCGAGGCATTGTACGTTGATTGGTGGAACTGAACACTGGGCGTTGTATACCAGAGTTAGGGAAAAAAAATCCCACCCTGCGCTTTATACCATCGCGTAAATTATGGACATTGTTAAAATACATTCTCCTTATCAACACTTAAATACACATACTTAATTCTATGATAAACCATAAATAATTTAATAAACAGAGAAAAAAGCTTACAAAAACGAAGCGCTGCAGCAGCCAAGCGGAGCCACCGGCCACCAAGGAGGAGGAGGTGGACATGTGTCGCGTGTGCAACCTTCGCCTGGAGGCCAACCGCAAGTACACTCACGAGCGGTTCCTGGTCTGCGCCAATTGTAACGCTAAGCGTGAGTATGGGGGTTTTACAGACGACTTATAGTATATCCGCTTATAGTAGGGTAGGCGAAGGAACCTAGTACTGTGATACTTCCTTAGTTGCGTTTTCTGTTAAGTGACGGAGCTTAACGCCGCTTAATTTTAATTTATTATTACCGGATCCATTCCCCTGTGTATTAAACAAATAATACATATACAAAATAATATTATATAACATAACCTTAGTATAATTCTGACCCAGAGTAGGATTTGAACCCATAACCGTCACATGTACAGTCAGACGCTTTGCTTCTTCGTGTTTTTGAGATGTCATTTGCAACAAAAGTACAAATTGATACAAATAAAAATGCCCAATACGTTAGCTTATAATGTGCCCATTGCTTCAACATCAGAACGAACCCACAACCAGTCGATTTTACAGTAACACTTCGTGCCTCTGCGTCACGACTGGACTCTTTAAAAATTATAATATATATATTCATTCTTTTATCGCCAGTACACCCGTCGTGCATTGACCTCGGGCCGGACACTATCCGCAAGTGCCGCGAGTACCCGTGGCAGTGCGCCGAGTGCAAGACGTGCTGCTCGTGCTCTCGCCCCGCCGACGACGACAAGATGCTGTTCTGCGACCTGTGCGACCGCGGCTTTCATATTTACTGTGTTGGCCTGAGGGCTGTGCCCACTGGTAGGGTTAATATGTTACATTTGATATGCTTGGAATGTGATTGGTAGAGGAAACATAGTGTTAAGGCACTTTGTTTCCCACTAAAATTGTACTATATTTCTAAATCTATATTTCTAAACCGTTGGGTGATAAGCTTAACCCTTCAGTCGTCGCGTTACAAGTCGGGCGCTAACCCTTGACCGTGACGTTGCAGGCCGGTGGCATTGCGTGGAGTGCGCAGTGTGCAAGTCGTGCGGCGCGCGCGATGCAGGCGGGCTGGGGGGCCCGAGTGCGGCGGGGGGCCCCGGCAGCGGCGCGGGGCCCGCCGAGTGGCATCACCAGACGCGCCGGGGGCCCGGCGGGCACAAGCTCTACTCGCACTCGCTGTGCACACCGTGCGCCAGGTCGGCACCTACCCGTATACTTTCTTTACTCGTACGTACATGCACGCGTCCGTTTACACTCACACCACGTGACTGACTTTGACACGCCAATAGACACGAAATGAACGCGAAGGATTGGGTTCGATCTCAACTTGGGAGAATAAATTATTATTTCCTCGCTTTCCTCTAGTAAAAAGACTAAGCAGGATTAAGTTTAACAGATCAATACAAAACGATATAGGTATTTACTTAAATGAGCCAATACTGTAGACATATAGTGAGGTGATCAAATTTGGTGTAGAAATTCTGCGCGTTTTTATGTTTAACATAAAACAATCTAGTTAATATTCCGTGATTATGTATGATATATGTCACATCAAGCTGTAAGTGGACGCGTGTTATTAGTAGAAAATAGAAATAATATTTGCTATAGTATAAAGTTTTTTGTCGAATTTTCATAATAATAATTATTGGAAATATCGATAAGAAATATTTATTTGAAGTGCAGTGCAATGCAAGTCTATTAATTTAACATAATGACACAAAACTTTGTTCTTTGTTATTCTATTGTTAGTCATAATATTAAGTGAACACTTTTTTTAAACATTATTATATATATATATCAATAAGTGTTATTTAAAATTCAAACAGTTTAATATCATAAGTTTAAACAATTTAAAATTTTTACAGTTAATCACTCAATGAATGACTAAACAAATTTATGAATTATTTAGTTGATTAAATATAAAAGTAAGAGTCCAAATATAAAAAGGCCTCTTCAATTCACAACGAACATTTTCCTTTTTAATCTTTGTGTGTATATTTGTTGTTCAAATCCAAAATATTTACAATACAAGGCCAAAGAGATATGACATTTATTATATTTGTAATTAATTAATGATTTCAAATAACAGGTTTATTTGAAAAACATTGTTTTGAAATGTAAATAGTATAGTAGAACCTGAATGCATACAATCAAAGACCACAGATAATTAATTATATATTGCTAAAATGACATTACAATTTCTAATTTAAATTGAACTAAAAACTGCTTTGGTTCTGGTTCTACTAATATGTTTTTTAAAAAGTAATAATAACATACACGAGCACGTGAACTTGTCTAAACGACTAAAACTAAAGAGAGTGATGGTATTCAAAGTGATGTGACGGTTGTTTTTCAAGTAAAAGCAAGAGGGGCAACAACAAAACCTGAACAAATAGTTGCGTTTACATCGAAGGAGATGCCGACGAAAAGTACTATGATTTTTTACAAAGTTTCTCGATGATTCTATGTGTATGGACACGCTTTGCGGGCGGCTGCTCTCCTACTATTATTTTTTATATTTGTCACGTATATAGAGTCCTTTTTATATGACAAAATTGATATTTAAATAATCGATCTCTCTTCGATTAATCGATTATGAACAGAGTTATAATCTGTCTTAAATATAATATACTTACAATATATGACTATTTAATATGTTTATGACAAGGTGACGAATAATAATATTCGATTAATTAACAATAAATAGTCGATTTGAGTAAATAATCGAATTGGCGAGTAGCGAGAGCGGTCCCCGCCCTAAGGTCCGTAATTTGTTAACTGGTCTTGGTAGACATTGTGTTTTCACGTCATTACATGCGTGTTCAATGTTGACTAACACAAGCTCACACCTTTCACTATGGAAATCCGCTTTCTCTGGTATATTTGATTGTAGCATTTTTGACCCCGCATAAAGTTTACGATCCAAGCGTTTAATCAGCACATTCATTCTTTGCCGAATTCTTCTAAGTAATATATATATATATATATCTTATTAAACGTAACTCCAATTTTTTTATACCGATTTATTCCATTTTATTAAAGAAGATATTTAGCAGAATTTGGTAATAGTTATAAGTTGCATGCACCACATCTCTTTATATAAGTTATTTCGATTAAGTAACGGAGGTTGTTTGTTTTTTTTTTTCTACATAATACTGTTCGTACTATATTGTAGATTTTCGTTTGAGGACGCTTCGGTTACGAGTAATTTTTTAGGCAAACAATCTTTGTGGGTCAGTAAAGCGGGTAATGTGTTGGATAAGAGTTTGAATACAAATTTCAAAATCATACCTTTCCAAATTAAGCCCCAAATTTATTTTAAAACTATGATAATCATCATAATCACTTTTCAAATTGGCCTTAGGAATTTTCAACAATTTTTTTGTATACCCTACTTTACTGTCCATTTTTTTTAAATAACTATTGATAATTTGATATCGATTCTTTTTATGTAAATGATGCAACAAGCAGTTTTGTTATTTAATTTATTTTCCTGTACTATATTAGTTATTAAGTGTTGCTTCAATTAATATCCCCATCATGGCTAAGGATGTCGACACCATCAGCCGTTGTAACTGAGACTAACTTCATTCCATACTTTGTTTTACTAACACGGGCGTATTTCAATTATCATGTTTAAGCGTTCACTAACGTACTTTGTTACTTGTTTTCTGGCTCTTTATAAAAAATATTTTCCTTGATTCACTCTTTGATTTAATCTGTTATGTTCTTATTAAAGTTTCAAATTAATATTTTTGATTGGTAAACAATTTCTATGATATTTCTTTTGTGCTAAGTTAATTAAAATTTCTATGTGTATGTCTCTCGGATGACATTTAAATTTCAGAGCATTACTTTTATGTTTACTTTAAACTTCTTATATATTTATTTTTATGACATGTATAAACAAATAAAAGAGTTATTAGTTAACCACGATCGAGCCAACGATAAGTAACAAAGTGTAACCGAGTCCGGCTCGGCCCCGACTCGGCCGATACTAATGGCGTGTTTCTGTGTTCCGGTGCTTGTGCGCGTGCGGTCCGTATGTGTGTGTGCGTGCGTGCGTAGGGCGTATCGCATCGGTCGCTACTGCCCGCTGTGCGATCGCTCCTTCATCGGGCCCAAGGGGACAATGCAGCTCGTCATTTGTAAGCTGTGCGATAGGCAACACCATCAAGGTACGTCATCGTAGCGGGCACCTACACCCCTCCCCCCTCACACCCGCGCCCCTTGCACGTTGGTGCGGCGGTGGTAGTTGAACAGAATATTGATCATATATCATGTGTTTTGGAATATTCAGTTTATACTATTCACTGTTAGCGCCTCAATAGGTTGTTATGCTTTCTGGTACTGGATATATAATTGAGACTATTTTCTGTTTTGACACCTTGTTTTTCATAGTTTAAAGAGCTAAGCTTTCTATATTTTAAGTTTTCTATGTTTTTCTATGCGCTTGTTTTATTTTGATCGCATAAGAATATAATTTTTTGTTCCGATCGACACGAAATTATATTTTTATGTCCGCCGCTTTGTGCTTCAATTAATGCCTCGAAATGCATGCCTTACATTATTTCATTTTCGACAAATTTTATAGTATTATTTGTATCTATATATTACACGCTTGTTCCATATATTCGCTTTTTAACTCTCGATGTTAATTCCATCGTGAACCACCGAGTCTGAGCTATATAAAGTCATACACAGTCACACGAAATAGGAAGCTTCAAGTCTTGTGTTAGATGTGTTTAGAATGGACGTATAGGTGACCGCATGATGATAAATATATAATCTGCCTCGTTAGAGCCGACTCGAAGTTCTATAGACAATGGGGGGCTTGAACCTCCTGTCTAGGAAGTCGGTATTATAATAGAAATGCATATTTATACATATTTATTTGTGTGCTATATATAATACACGGCATACATCGCGACACACTCACAGCTACACATGACGGCCGAAACTCAAATAATTCCGTATCAGGCGTCAATAAGATGATAAGTCGATTTGTACATCTAATTTTTTAATCAACATTAGCTGGTTATTATTAGAGTTGTTTAAAATTGGTTTACCTGAAAAATAAAATAATTCTAATTGTGATTCAATATTGAAGTGCGCATGTCGACTTAAGTACCTATCGACGTCTAGTACGTAGTCGTTCGTAAGTCCGGTGTGTTGCTGTGTGCGTGCGTGCGTGGGTGTACGTGTGGTGACGTGTGCATGCGCGTTGTGTGCAGAATGCGTTAGGGCGACGGTGGCGACGCTCAACGTGCTGGACTACACGTGCGGCGAGTGCAGGCGCGGCGGCATCACGTCGCGCGCCGCCGCCGTGCGCCTCGCGCCGCGCACCATCGCCACGCTCTTCATGGCCAAGCGCCGCTTCAACAAGTACGCGCACCGCCAGTACCTGCAGAGCCGCCAGCGCCACCTGGACGCGCACGACGCGCCGGACGACACTGACGAACTATCGCTCTAGTGTGTAATATAAATGTGTGTGTAGCGACGCGACATCTGATTAACGTAACGTAGTGTATGTAAGTATAGCTATAGCGGAGTAGCGGGGGTAGTGTACATAACTGATACTAACTTCACTGGGTAGCTGGGCAATCGTACTATTTTATATTAACGTTTTTGGTCCGCCCCGAGGCGGGACGTGTCTTCATCAATATGTTTACTGATCATTTCTCGAAACAACAATAAACTGTATATTATAAAAATCTGCCTTTCAATGCATTTGGAATGCAAACTCTGTTAGAGATCGAAAGAGTCGGCGCGTCACTTCGAAAATGCTTCGACGAGAAGACGGTGCGCATTTTCTTTTTCGATTTTAGATTAATTTTTAGATTATTGTTATTTTTTGCTTAATAAGGTATTTATTTTAGTTATACTTTTATATGGATACAACTGTATACAACTTTTACCCGTATTATTCACATGTGTATGTATCAATATATATATATATATATTTATATTATATATTCGAGGAGAGACGGAAATATATTGAGCTTTTTCAGTTGATGGTGACTGTGATGTCCGAAATGAATTTACTTATGAAAAAGTAATACAGATTTTATCCGATTCCCAAAAAAACATTACGATTAGTTTACTGTTTAACATTGTTGATTATAACTATGTTATTAGATTGTTAGGTTTCTTTAGTTTAATTATAAGAGTGAAATCAGCAGCTGCTCTTCCAAGTGACAAATTACAATTATTTTTTATCTCGCTTAAGCCAAAATGCTAGTTACTGTCCAAATGTGCAATTATGATTGTTATTAACTTTTGAAAATTTTAATAGACGACGAAACCCGACTTAAATAACTAAATCGCTAAATCGATGTTTCATTCATTCAAGTGGCAGACGCGTACTAGCATTTTGATTTAATTACAAAGTACAAAACATAGGCTACCTTTTATCTTCGTAATTTATCAACAACATTCGCCCCGGAAATTGTGCGACCGACTAAATATAATAAGAAAGTAAATTTATATAAGAGTATATTATTTTTAGTTTGACTATTAAGATGAAATTATTTATTCAAACCATCTATATATTATGAAATATATGCGATACTGGCGTCAATAATTTCCAGGGCGAACCTCAATATTCGAGGCAGTAATAATTTAAAAAAAAAAAGATAAAAGGAAAGGAAAGATAAGATTAATTTGAAGCAATGTTCTGTTAGACGGCGCATTGTTCTGTAAAGTTGCTTCGACCGTCGACACCACAACTTACTGAGAATCTCGCCCCTGGTTTGTCTATAAAACAAATTTATCATTGTAACATAAATATGTTTCCCCTTTAAAATGATATTTAAAAGTAAATTTTTATACTGGTTAGTAATAGTGCCGTATTGTGTATAGTAAAGTGGTGAGCGCCGGTCGTGATCTGTCCCCATTCGTTGTGTATTATATAATATTGTATTAGATATGTATCGGCGATCGACTAATACTGATTAAGTGTAATATCAAGTTTAGTTTATAATTATGCTTTCTTTATTATTATTATTAAACATAATTTACTTAGTGAAGACTTAAGGTTTAATTATGTGAACCGATCGTTTGATAGAAAATCATGTAACGTTTCCGCTTAAGACACAGGCGAATAAGACTTACTTGTAAGAGAAATAATTATAACTTTTATGTCTACTTAATGCAAGTGTAAACGTTCTAGAAATCTCGCACTGTTCGGTCAATTTTGTAAAAAAAAAATAAAGTAAATTTTAATTTGAGCCCACGTCTTTTTATTGTCTGCTATGCTAGAAATGAAATTAAACTCAATTGTTTTGCAATAAAAATAATTTATATTATTCGACTTAAAATATAATATGGTAAACTCGGTAGCATAATTAACAAAATTTTACAAACACTGAAAAAATATTCAGCAAATATATTTTTAAAACGGCAATAAAGCATCTGCATTCTTTTTTTCTTGGGTTGCCCTCTTGGCGGTAACTGTAAATAGAAACGTAACTTATTGAATAGATGTGATACAATATAAAAGGTTTCCTTCAAAAATGACATGAAACCTTAATACATAATAGTGCGTAAGTTAGATATAGAAGTAGCTATAACTTATTTACTATCAAAAATAGAGATCATCGTGGTGCAGCGTTTGTAACGCGACAGGGTAGGTGTGATTCCCACTTAGGGGAATAAATTCTTTCTATTTTAACTAGATAAAATCGTCGCAACTCAAGTTTGGATGTAATGCTCTTAACACTAGGTTCCCTCTGCATACCCTAGTATATGCGGTATACAGCGTGAAGCAAAAAATTCAAATACTTACACAATCACTCCTGCAACCTCAAACCGCTGATAGAGAGGAACGTAAACGCATTGTGCAACGCCAAAGCCGGAACTACGCATAATGCTACGCGCGTATTTAAACGCTGCGCTGCGAGCAACGCCGCAGATACTAGGAGCGAGGGCGGTGGTGAACCCCATACCTGTGGACATTTAGTATTTGGTAAGTAAGATAATTCAAGATATTTTGACATAAGGTAGTATTATCAAGTTTATATAGGTATGTAGCTTAATAAATTATTTTTGTTTTGTTAAAAGACAAGAGATCACTGATGTAATCACATTGTTTTATTTTCAATACCAAGTAAAAAAAAAGAAATAATTAAGAGATTAAGAGAAATTACAGTGTTTAAGTAACGCAGTAACCGCTGGTAATGTAGGTTATCCACAAAAACAAATTATCCGAACTCTGGTTACTCTGCTAGAACATTATATACAAATAAAGAATAAAACTTATTGGTCAAGCTACGATAAGTCGGTATTTCGTTTTTACAGGGGCACAATGGTGTGACTAACGCGACCGTTGTGGGTTCGATCCCGACACAAATAAAATATTTATTTAAATTTTCATTTCTGCAAAGCACGATGTTGAATTCCGCCGCTCAACACGCAATGTCTCTAGAATTCGGCGGAAAGTGGGGAACGGGAGTTTTTTAGGTTTCCTCTGCCGACCCTGCAGTGTACGAGATACAGCGTGAAGCTAAATACAAACATAACTTACCCGATAAAATACCACCACATATTACTTAATCAAGTCCCCTATATAACTAGTGAAGCCTTCACATTATGCTTATTTATTTTAGTGGAGCTTCACGCTGTGTCCCGCACGTAGCAGGATATTACTGGATAAGGGAAGGCTCAAATATTTAACTACAGATGATACCTGATAAAACACCCTAACGTACAACACTTGATCATCATCAGCACAATCATTGAGCAGCTTGCGCAGCGCGTATTCGAGCACTTGTTCGAGTTCACAGCGAGGCGCGTGTGCGGCGCGCGCGCGATGCAGCGAACACGCGGCCGCATCGGGGAACGACGCCTGGGATGTGGAGGGGGATGATCCTGATGGAAAAAGTGTTTTGTTAGCTTCACGGTTTATCACGCATTTATGGTGACTGTCTAATTCGTAGGGTATAGGAGAGTTATGAGATGTTTGTTCTTAAATTCCGTACTGTATTCCTATATAATGATGTCTATCTCACCTCTCTGTACAGTTGGAAGACATTCAGTTCCCATTTTCTACCAACATCTCGAAGTGTTGAGTGGAGGAACTCAATGCCGCCCTTTGCTTCGACGCCAGAGCAAAGAAATGAATATTCACATAAATATAAATTTTCCTCGAATGGAGATCGAATCCACAACATTTGTATGTTTATTTGTACCAATAGTTTTTCTCTGTGGCTGGAAGAATCTAATCTCAAGATATTGTATTACTTTAAATGGTACTTTTTTAATAAATTTCAATAAAAATTATTAACTTTTATATTTTACATGAAATAACCACATTTATATAATATTCAAGTACATAAAATACTCATCTAACAAATTATAACAATTACCTGTGGCGACATTGCAAACAATGGCAGCAACAGTGTTCTCATAATTCCACCTCCTAGTAATTGCTACTTTGTAGTCACCGACATTACAGCCGGTCTCCTCATCTTTCAAAATAAGAATATTTCATTGTTTTAATTTCGTACACATGGTAAACAGAGGTAAGGCAAAGAAACAGGACAGCTACATTTAATTTAAATAGATACTGAGAAAATAAACTAATGTTAGGGGTTGTTACCCCTATAACTCCCTTACTGTATGGGTTAGAGTTTAAAAATGGTGTATTGTTATTTTAGATACAAATTCACATCAAAAATAATTCATTAAAAGCCAGTTAACGACATTTTTGACATACAAACATATTCCTCAATTAATTCAGATAATCGACGCTGTACTGCGTAACTAATCACAGTACAACAGTATCTAGTACGTACAGTCAAAGCGGTTGTTGTCGGTGTGCGCCCAGGCGTGCCACTCGACGGCGGCGGCGCGGGGCAGCGCGCGTACCACGGCGCACTGCACGATGGCCCCCGCCGTGCGCCGCTCCAGCTGCCGCCGCGCTTCGCGCGCCGCACCGCGTCGCGTGACGTAGCATACGCTCTAAGTAGATCAACAAATAGTCAAACATTACAGAACACTTAAAAAAAAAGTGTACGTTAAATTTCGATAATTTACATGAAGCGCGAAGAGTCCAGTCCGAAAAGCATGGGAAAGCTGTACTGGCTGATGAATGATTGTGTTGTGTGATTGTGATATTTTGTGATTCTAGTAGAGCAGTTGAATTTTTTTTATTGTATTAAAAATGGCGTGTTACTATTTCAGATAGAAAGCAATACAATTATATTAGAAGTCTACTTTACTAGAAGTCAGTGCAGCTTTCCATCATATTATAAAATATTGGACGGGCAAAGATAAGATAATATGTTTTCGTGTTCTTGAGAACCGTCCAAGCGTTCTTAGTTTCTGACTACTGTACTGTTAGCTGTACGTTCTTATCAAGCAGCAACATCAAAAAACTTCTATAGTTATTGTGAAACGTCAGCCCACCTGCACCACGCTGCGCATGTGCGCGCGCGGCGCTGCTGCGCGAATAACGCGCGCGAGATGGCGCAGCGCGAGACCAGCTTGCGCACGCGCGCCTCCGCCCGCTAGCCGCATGCTGCCCGGCACCAGCGCGATCTGCCCGCACGTGCCCACCACCGGCCCCACCTGCCACACTATACACTTAGTACTTGCACTTGCAGGTCACTGCGCAAATTTTATTTTGGATTATTTCTTATTTTTCATTATTTTCTTCCCGAGCGTACAATAAGTTCAGTTTTACATGTAAACATGAAAAACTGAAAACTTTCTCAGTTTTCAGCTTATCTCGTTTTAGTATGTAAAAACAAACGTGAAGCTAGTCTAAAAACATTAAGTTACACTTGCCTTAAACGAAGAATAGCTATATTGTAAACCATATACCATGTTTTATATTTTGTCTTTAATATATAGTAAACTTTAATATATATTAAAAACATTAACGACTAACCTTAACAGCTTGGCTGTAAGGGCCAATGTTGGCCGGCGCCCAGTGCGATATACCCTGCACGTGCATTGTAACACGCTCCTTGCACGTTTCGTCTTGATTCATGTTGTTTTGTTTGTACGCCACCTTTGTATGTTAGGTTTATAGATTTATTATAGCTTTATCCTGGATTACGTAGGTAGAGGGAAAGTAGTGTTGAAACACTTTCTCACGCACCGCCCAATTTTCGGAAGATTATTCATGGTAAGCTACGTCACGACAGCCTCATTACATATATAGAAATTTAATTAAAATCAAATGAATAAAACTATATTATAACTGTGTAGTTGTAATTTTCTTTCACCTTCATACAGTTTTAGATTGCGCATTCAGACATGAGCAGAGTAAAATATGAATCGGTTGTATCGTTATATAAATTAATTTTTGAATTGTCACTCCAAAGTTTGTTAACATTATTATAGTTTTTATAACACAAAATACATTCAAAAATATTATTTAGTATCATATTTAGATATATGTATTTCCAAATAAGTATTTTTCTTTCTTTAGTGTGGAATAACATTATAAAAATTTAAACAAAAATATTCTGTATCTCCAAGCAAAATCGCTTTTTGGATTGTCTTGTATTTGAATTAATGTAAAATTGTATATAAGAGCTCACGATACAAAAATGAAATACTGTGTGTTAATAAATCTTTTTTATTTTTTTATCTTATTCAACCACACACGTGCGAATCAAAATAAATAATACGAAAACGGTCACAGTGGATACAGCACGGGACACAGCGTGAAGCTAAAAAAAATAGTTCTTACCGCATCCATAATAAGTCCAACGTTCTTTGGTAAGGGGCATTCCACACAAACCCTCGTAGGAGGGTTGGGGAATGAAAACGTGTCCACGTACACAGAGTTAAGCGCCGTATATTCTTCCATGTCCCGCATGTAAATATTAACTGAACACACATCGGGTAGTTCTAGATTTTCACTGTCCAGTAGATCTGTAATGGTCATTGGGTATAAATAGAGTATGTTTCATGACATTGGTGTCTTTTATGGAATATCATAAAATTCTGGTCTAAACTGATAATTACTATAGTAACGCTTGTTGATAGTAATTTGAGCACATTGCTTTACTTATGCCATTGATTATTATAAGTTACTCATTATTTCCAATCTCTTGTATCATATCAATTACTAAAAAAATTATTCACAATAAATATTTAAAGAAAATAGTCTCTAGATCTAATTGAATTTCCATTCTGTGTTAATTAACATTAATGGACACATGGACTAAATTGTTTATTTGTTAAAGCATATCCCTACATTGTAACATTGTGGTTGTAAATAATATCTGTAATTAAATAAGCATGGAAACCACTCAGTTGCTTTGTTTGTTTATATATATACAAATATAAAAAGTATTTTATCGTGATTGTTTCTGGTTCTATTCAACTCACGAGACGTATATTTATTCAGATGGCACAAAATAAATTGTGGTAAAGATAAGAGATTTGAATATGTTATCAATGATATTAATAACAACAGCAATGCATGATATGATTATGCGAAGTGACCATGGGCGTAGGAGTTGAGGCCGCGCGGGTAGTATAGTCTCTAGTATAGTCTTGTGACCCCAGAAGTTTTACAAACACAAAATAAAATTTAAACAACCCATACACAAACAGATCTATTCAAAGCTGAAGTCCAGGTCCCCTCTGGAAAATATCTGTAGCTACTACCCCATGGGTATTAAATTTTTTTTGGTCAATAAGAATCAAGTCGAAGAATACGTTAATTTTGTTTGTTTTTTTTTTTAAATAAAGACTAATTCACGAAGAGAGTATGTTAGTGTTTCTATGTTGATTATTGCATTAAAAACATTAGCGTAAACAATTTTATATATTCAAGACAAAAACTGATAATTATTATGATGACATACTAATTGATAAAAAGATAATTGAAAATCATTCTGTAAGCAACGTATAAACACTTTTATAGGCTTTTGTTTATTGTGCTTAAAGTAGGTTAAATAATTTCATTACATAAATAAATAAGGAAAATGGTACCAAGTTTGAAATAAAAAACCTGACAAACGCGAGTCGCGACATTCACCGAGGGTTCCGTACACAAATTGGAGGTCTTGAAAATTTTCTGAAATTCAAGCTTAGCTTAGCCCTTTCACCTGATACCTCACTTGAACTAGCGGTTTTAATATAAAATTTTGGCCTCTCTTAAATGTATTATGTTTTAGGATTTAACCACAAACGTATAGTATTCTAACACTACCTATAAATATTATGCTGACAGTGTCGAAACACGCATTTTTTGCGATATAAAGGATCTTTTTTTAAGTAAATATAGAAATATTTTTTTTATCAGGAAATCATGGGGCCATAGATCTATGATTTGAATTTCAACTCCATATCTGAAAGCGTTCCTGAGATAAAGCGTTTTGACAGACAGACAGATAGATGGACATGAACAGAGTGATCTTATAAGGGTTCCTTTTTTCCTTGAAAAGTACGGAACCCTAAAAAATTACACCAAATAAAAGAGACAATTATAATTGAATTTGTACTTGTCTTTATTCACTTTAAGATCGAAATTATTGCTGTTCTAATATTAAAAGTCTTCATTCAAATATCTCACAAAATATATTAAAATGAATAATATATAAATAAAATAGTCCTGTTATAATACTATTTATCAACAAAAAAATCGTGCACTAACAAAAAAGGCTGAACAAGTTTACCTACTAATGAGTTTCTTCATGGCGTCCACCGTGGCCAGTTCAGTATCGACACCTTCACCGACAATTCCACCAATGAAATACCAGCCATGTTTGTTCCCGTATATGGACCTGTGATCTAAAATGGGATGTATATCGTCTAGATCGTTCATTTCATCATAATAATAGCCATCTTCTGAATCCTCTAATTCATTACTATCGCCATCTATATTGGCATTGTCGCCAGAATACGTGAGCAGCGGATTGAGTTCGTTCTGTTTTATAATCTCTTCCTTCTCCAATTTCTCGATAGATTCCAATTCCGTTTCGCTTAGTTCTATGTCACTTATGTCGCTAAACACAGTATCATTCAAGTCTTTTACAAAATCTAATGAGTTTTTCACAGTTAGAGGTAGTTTGTTCGTTTCGTCGTAGTTCTCTTTATGTTCTAGATGCAACTTCAAGTTTAAATAACCGACAGGCGCGACCGGGTCGTCAGAGTGTATCACCATTTCTTTATCGTCTCTGTTGAAAATATGAGAAAAATATTTAGCCATTATTTATATATACTACTCGATAGACATCGATCTACTGTTTGGGTTCAAAATAAAATGAAATTATTAATAATATACTATGTTAATATTACTTCCTTTATTATTTTATTCTTTTTCCCGTATACCAGGGTAAGAAGCTAATGGTTAAGACACTTCTTTCCCCGCACCGTATTTTTGAGACATTGCGTGTTAAGTGGCGGGATTTAACACCATACTTAGTACCAAATCGGGGAAATAAAAATTATTCAATCATAACCCTCAATTCATTCTTACAAACTGGAATCAAACCCACACTCCCACTGCTGAAATATTGATTAAATATTCGTTTATGCACATATATGAGTTGTTTGTTTAATTTTATCACCGTTATGTTTACCAATTTAATAACAAACTGATTGAACGCCTGACGTACTAAAGTCAAATATGTACGTCCTCTCTTTATCCTTTACACAACGATTATATAAAATTATTCCTTTAGCTTCACGTAGCTAATATAGCAGTTCTCACACGAAGCAGTGCAGGCAGGGAGAGCCTGGGAAACTAGTGTTAGACACTCGTTTCCATTAAGACACTTTACTTTCACCACTTTCCACCGAACTCTGAACATCATTCTCCCGAGATTAAATTGAATCCACAACCGATGCATGAACAGAAATTGTTTTTTTTTAATGTATTTAAATTTTTTCTCTCTGTTTATTCGGTTACACAATATGCAATTGCACAAACTTAAGATATTTAAGCTATACATGAAAGATTTTATTATAGATGAACACAAAAAAATATTTTTTTATCATTAAAAAATACTTACATAACTAATTTTTTCCTAAACAACGGACAGTCGAGTGTAAAAGTTTCGTACTCCCCGCCTTCGCCGCACACGTTCAATCCGTACTTCTCTTGCATGACTAGAAGGTGAGGCTGGATGTCTTTGATTGTCATCCCTAAGTGTATCCTTGGGTCAAGACCGAGCGCTGCAACCTAAATAAATTAATTTAATATACAATTATATTATATAATATTATTTTAGGCTTTTAGGTTCGATCCCCAGTCGGGGGAATCAATTAATTTTTATTTCGTTGTTCTAGCAGAAAAGAAAGTTACGTTGTTAAGCGACGTCGATTTTTGACAATACAAAGCGCAACGTCTCGAGAATTGGGTGGTGCGTATGAAACAAAGTGTCTTAACACTAAGTTCTCTCAACCTACCCCGCTATATGCAAAATACAGTGTGAAGCTAAAAAAATATACAACATGACAAATTATGTATATTATTAATAAAAAGAAACACTTTTAATTAAGAATTAGTCAAATATTGCTGTTAATCTCACTTCACCACTCTGATATTCCATATAGAGTTCCACCACTCAACATGTAATGCCCTGAACAAAATTGATCTATGGAGTGTTTTTAATGCTAGATTTCCTCTGCCTGTTTTGTTTAATGTGAAAGAGCTTAAATCTGCTTTATAATTGCAGAAAATATAATTCCAGAGAAACAACAAAGTTTTAACTTTAACTTTGAAATAAAGTATGTATAATGGAAAAATTCTTCATAGGCAACTAAGTATTTGGACTAATCAGTTAATTCACTTCCTTATCTGTCTTGTAATATTGTGTTTTCAATTATTTTGTAACACATTTCTGTTAATTGACAATTTAATAGCCTCGTGTTATTAGTCCAAAGAGACATTTAAGTCCTTGTAGGTATTCACATTTTAGTGTTGTTTTATCTCAATAAACACTTTCTTTAAGTCATAATGCTAGGTTCCATCTGTCGCCTATATGGGGAATACAGGGTGAAACTGACCATAATATAGAGCTAGGGAATACCGAAATATATTTGAATTCAAACTTTAATATTCTTTACTTAAATGTAGTTTGAGCAAAATATAAAAAACTTAAATATTGAACCATTCTGCAAAATATTAAATGATATAAAGATAATTTTAGAATTGTTAGAAGTCATATGCCCAGTCTGTACAGTATCTGCTACACATATTATGCTTATCACAGTAATAAATATTTAAAGTATTATTATAAAATAGAATCAATATCTTGGTATGTTGTCACTAGGCCGCCATGTGACTGTCAGCTGACAGATAAATGAAAAAATATTAATTGTGTGCTATATGTCCAATATATGCTGTATATATTGTATAAAGTGCAATGAATATCTAATAGGTTGGCAGAGATTTTTGCTATTGATCAGAGAATGTCAATAAGTGAATTTCAATAATTCCGTGTCTAGAGATGGTACTCAATAATGCAGCATTGAATCCCGCCACTCTACTGTATCTGTGGAGTGGCAGACACAGAGGTCTGTGTTTTATATTATTCAATAGAGAAATAATTTATTCCCGTAAATTAATACTGCACATATCTTCCCTAATGAGAACCTTTAGTAATATAGGTCAAATATATTATAATAAATAACAAAATCTGTTTAAAAACACTTGTTATGAAGACTTATAAATAAATAGATGTGACATGGTTAAATTTTTATTTAAAGCAAGCAATAAAAATATACAATTACCTTTATAATAACAGCATCAACACTGTTAACTATCATTTCTTGTAAGAGCTCCTTTTGATTTCTTCTCCAAAGATATGCAAGGGATACTAAGCCAAGTCTTTGACATCTAAGAACAATATTTGATATTATTTTATGAAAATCATTAACTCTAGCTCTCATTTGTTAAGGATATGTACCATAATTCATATATAAGAATATGTCGCTTAAAAAAAGAGCATTTAGCTTAGTGGGCCAAATGTTCGGAAGGTTGTAAGCCTTTGGATTCACTTAAAAAAGTTTACCTATATGAATTTTTTTATATGTTTTCTAACAAATGAAAATAATACAAATAGTCTATAATATGAACATATTAAATATAGTAATAACTTACACATTTTCAACTCTGATTCTTTGGTAATCTGATAATATTGCCCCACAAGCTACAGCTTCTATGTCCAATTCGTTCTGAAATAAATGATTTCTATACAAAGGATTTTATAAGTGTAAATAAATTAAAATTTTAAAAACTTACTACAAATATTTAAAAATGTCATAACATAACTTGAACATTTCTGTTTACTTCATAAGTGGCATACAACATGTACTGTACTATATCTCACATATTTAAAACCTTTGATACAATATTTTACAGTTAAAAGTAGTTCTACTGTACCGCAAAAGTTTTATTAACCAAGCTTCTAAATATGTAACATATGTGTTCTTTGTTTTTTATACCTTCACTCTAGATAACAATCTATACAAGTCCTCCACTTCATCTTTGTCTGTTGGCTTATAATTTCTACTTTGATCAACAGCCACACCGGATATTATTTCCCTATATAAAGGCAGACCCATTGCCTCCGCATACAAATCTATTCCTTGATGACCAACTGTTTGATACATGTAACTGTCTAATTCATCTAGAATAATTAAATTTTATTTATTAATGGCCGAAATAAGTATTAATAAAAAATACATATTTTTTTATTTAAAAAATTATGTAAGTACTACAAAAAAATACTTTTAATTCAATTCAACAGGTTACAGCAACCTCATGTATAAATATTATTTTCTAATGAAATTTGAGATATATGTATCTAAATCGGTATATATGACAATAGTAACCTTTATGCGCTGGTTGGAGGTTGGCCAGGGCTACAATAGTGTGCCCGGCGCCGACGCACTGCATCATGTTGTAACAGCTGTCCTTTCCTCCACTTATCAACGCAACCGCCCTCATCTTGGCTAACGTATAGTATTAAGATTAACAAACTTATATTAGTTACATAACAGCCATAATAACTATTTGTGCGAAAACAATACGACTACTCAATGCGGTCACACAGCACCATTCTTTATATATTTTGTTTTACACTACTCCAGTCTACTTCACAGCAAGCATATAGGTAAACTACTGAATTGTAGCATTGTCGTTATCTAAATTAAGATAACATTATTTAATTAAAAGGAAATAAGAGTATTTTACAATCTCAAATGCAACGAAACGTCATTTCTGTCACTCATGTCGGTCGTGAATCGTATTGGCATAGTAACTTTTTCACTTGTAAACCTGCGTTTCAAACGTTCAGAAATCTGCAATACAAAATAATCATGTAAAAATAATTCCCTCTAAATTACTTAACTTTGTGGATGAATTATAATAAATTTTAATTTCAACTTATAATTGAAAAATATTTAAATGAATTTGTAAATTATATAGGTATATAATATATATAATTTAAATGTATATCCTTTCATTGCTTACATCAAAAAATAATTATATACTAATTTCCTAATGGAATAAGGGAGAAACCACTTAAATCACACTAAATAGCTGTTGTATGCGTAATTATTGTGGTTTACAAAAATATTAATTACCACAGTAATAACTTAATTACAATCTTAATTGTGTTGTCAGCGTACGTGGAAACTAGTTTTCTTTGCTTGTCAAATATGTAATTTAGCTCTTGCTGTGTGACCTTAAGATTGCTCAAGGAAGCAATTTATATTTATATAAGAATCTATATGAATATATTATAAAAAAAATCTTTCATCTTTTACATTAGAGTTTGATATTGCATCATAATTATTTTACACATATTACAATATTCATTTTATTTGCTAAGTTATTTATTACCCTAACTTCCATTTGGTTTAATTTTAAAGCGAGCGTTGCCAGAATCCCCAATTTTGGCGAGACGTCCCAATTTTTAGACAAAAATTAAATATCTCGCTTTTCGAGGATTAATCTACGTACTGTGAAAACCTTTTTTTATTACTTTACGATTTTTATTAGTTACTAATAATGTCATGAAAATACAAATAAGTACATTCGTAAGTTATGTACAATTATTCTGCAGACTTAACTGCTATTATTATTCTATTAAAAAACGTTTTGTATTGATTTCTATCACCATTTGAAGCATTTATTTCAAACTTCAATAAGTGAATGAATAATTAACATCTTATTATTTAATTTTCTTGTCCCGCTTTTGGCATAAGAATCCCGCTCTTTCATTTAAAATCTTCAAAAATCCCGCTTTTCATCTAGAAAAATCGGGCAATGCTGTTTTTTTTTATCCCCTAAATCATTAGGGAATGCAAAAAATCTGAGAAGAACCTATCACTTCGTTCCACGTTCTACTAATAACAGAAACGTTGTGCGCTTTACAAGCATATTTAAAATATGTTATAAGCAAACTTACATACTTATAATTATTGTATTCCTTGCAGCGAGCGCATTATCATTACAAATAATCTGCCGTGAGTCGCGACTGATGTATAAAAGAAAAATATAAAACGACATAATTTTTCTCTGCTTCAGACTACATCCCGGATACATCAGGTTGGGCAGAGGGAACATGGCGTTAAGAAACTTCAACCATTATTTTCCGCCTATTTTTCGAGAATTAGCGACGTTCTTTGTATTGTATGTTATATTCAATTCATAATTAAATACTAAAATAAATAAATATTCACAGGTAATTTTTTTTTTTATATTTTCCTTAAACGGTTCTAATGGGCACTCCTCGTAAGCAATGCCAAGCAATGTAAATAAAACAAATTTAATATCTCAACGTAAAAAAGTTATGCTAACTTGTGTTCTATAGTACTAGTCACCGACTTACCCTGCTACAAAAGAAGAAAGAAGAAGAGAATAAGAAAAAGAAGAAGAGAAGTGATGCTATATTATTGTAAAATTTCTTCTAAATCTGAAGTTTTTCGCGTGAAAGTATGTGAGGATGAATTTCTGTTCCACTTCCACGCAAAAACTACTGGAGGGATTCAGATTAAAATTTAAAGTTTTATATAATACATGAGAATAACATGTTTTTAGCCGCGTTTGGGCCCCCAGTGCTATATAAGTTTGGTAGGATACGTCTACGTTATGATATAAAGGGTTAAAGTATCAACAATACTATATGTTATGTCTATAATAAGTTCGCTTACACTTTAATTTTTATTTATTTATATAGATTTACCGGCTATACTAGATATTTAAGCCATTACTTTATGTATGTTGAATCTTTAATAAGTATTATATTAGAATTCATTGCTTATTTTCCTGAGAATAACTCCGATAACATGAAAGTAAATTATCGATGACAATTTATTTGTGGACAACATTGTAAGATTAATTATTGTAAAAGAACTATAAAAAGATAATTCAGCTTACTACATTCATTTTATTTAATATTTATTATTATTTAGTAGGTATAATTTAATAACCAAAACGTTTACTGACACCAATTTCATGGTTAAAATGTAAGTTTGAACGCAAATTTCCAGGATAAAATTGTATCGGTTCATAGGTACCGATATACGACTATATCATAATTTCGTTAAAATATGTAATAAATAACACGCAATGCCTCCAGAATTCGGCAGAAAGTGGGGAACGGTGTGTCTTAACACTAGGTTCCCTCTGCCTACCCTGCTGTGTGCAGGATATAGCGTGAAGCTGTTAAAATGTTTAATGCTTTAATAGTGAAAATTTCTTAAAAATATATATTTTTAATATTTTCACTATTAAAACAGCGATATTCTCAAATAGCTGTTAGCGGAAATTGTTGTGACACAAAAGCTCAGGTGTCATATAATGTAATTCCTGCACTGGATATTAGTATTTAATACTCATGGCTTATACAAAATATTAAAAACCTCTTTAATTTTTTGCGTTTTGAATTTTCTGTCGTTACTTATATTTTATAGTAATAAGATAACGATACACAATAGGTACACACTTTTGATAATTATATTCGGTAATAAACAGAATCTAAAAATAATAAAAGTTAATAGAGTAGTAAGCATAAAAATTAAGACTGTATTGAATACTATTGAATTGAAATCGCTCATATATCTTTAATACGCCATTTCTTATTCAAATATAAAACGATTGGATATTACAAATAAGAATATTACGATTTCTTTCATGCTCAATTAATGGAAACAATTCTTTTTAATATTATATCGTTTAAATACCTCATTAGATATTGTTGTTTTAAGGAAGATAGCGTATTAGTATATACTTAAGATTATAATGTAATATGATTCATTTCGCGAAGTCTGTACTTTCATTATTGCCACTATCAAAAATTTTCAGTTCATCTTACTTTACATTTTGTAAATGTATTAAAAGCTTGAAATGGTATCTAACTATATAAAATTATTTATAATTATATTTTGAAGCCGAAATATTAACGAATACTTGTTAAATTGTTATTTGATATCAAATAGTGATCAACTAAAAAGTGAATGCTTAAGTACAGACGTTTCTAAAAGAGCCATTACGGCCTAAGGCTGGTTTGTCAGATTATTGATGCGGTGGTTTGAATCACGTTTGAATTGAAGTGCGAAGCTTCGCATGTAGTTTTATTGGTGATATATTAACATTGATAGAAATAAATTATCAATGAACTTTTTGAATTTGTAGTTAGTAAGTGAATTTGAGTGTACTTGTGTTTTAAAGTGGTAATCATGGTTTTGGCTGAAAGAAGTACTGATGTTCGAAACGGGAAGCGTTCGCGAGGGCCGAGCCCGAATGGTCACGGAAGCCCTGATTCCAGTTCAGAGGATGAGAATGGTAAGGCTTATATTTATACTAGGCTGGTGAATTTTATAGGATGGTTTATTATGGGGCTTCCTACGGCATGACATTGGTATTTAAATTATGTGCTGTGCAAACATACGCTATAAAATTATAACATCAAATGGTATATAAATAAACAACCAGCTTATATTTTATTATTCGCCGTGGTACTGTCTAACAAACTCACATCATGCTTTGTTTTTATGCTTCTCTTCATCTGCCTTCATGCTGCCCTCATCATCTCATCAACAATTGTAACAACAAAACCAAGCAGTAGTGCCATTTGCAGCGGAAAAGATAAGAGTGGGGCGAGATTTCCAGGCTTTATGTCCTGAACTAGAACCCTTGGAGCAGAGGAGACCTGATCAAATATCTGACAGAGCCCTGCTTGTATGGTCACCAACCTCCGATATATCTGATATTAAATGTAAGTAACGTAAAGTAATTACTTATTGTCTGATTTTGTATAGCTGTGGTCTCTGGTTTACAATTCAATAACAATTCTTTCAGTGGATGAATACATAACTACAGCAAAAGAGAAGTATGGTTACAATGGTGAACAGGCACTTGGGATGTTATTCTGGCACAAACATGACCTTAACAGAGCTTCAATGGATCTTGCTAATTTTACTCCATTTCCTGATGAATGGACAGTGGAAGATAAAGTGTTATTTGAACAAGCTTTTCAGTTCCATGGCAAAAGTTTTCACAGAATACGACAAATGGTGTGTTTGGTTTATTTAATAATCTTTTAAGTTTTCCCTGGTTAAATATCAGGGAAAACAAATACCTATTCATTTCCCTGAATTTATTAAACCCACCACTTCGTTTACAGTTAGGCAGTCTTACTGGATCACAATTGTAATTTATAGTTTCAATTTGGACAATAAGCCGTCGTGGCGCAGTGGTACAAGGGTGCCGCCCGTAAACGCGACGGCTGTGGGTTTGATTCCCACTTGAGGATGTGAAATATTTCTTTACATTTATATTTCTATTTTTCTTCGCTCTGGTGTCCAGGCAAAGCGCTGCTTTGAGTTCTGCCACTCAACACGTAATGCCTCCAGAATTCGGTAGACAGTGGGAAATGGAGTGTCTTAACACTGAGCTTCCCTCTGTCTACCCTGCTATGTGCGGGATAAAGTGTGAAGGTGAAAAAAAATTTAGACAACTTAAATGATTACATCATTTAAGCTTCGTTTTCCTAGGTAACTAAACAAAAGGTGGCATTGAATTTTGCAGTTCAACACTAAAATATATCAAAAATTGGAAAGAGCATAGAGATGTATTTGGGTTAATGTATGCAGGAATAAAGAATATATATATATATATTTTGTTGTAGCTGCCTGATAAATCTATAGCATCCCTTGTCAAATATTATTACTCATGGAAGAAGACAAGATCACGGACATCCTTAATGGATGTTGTAAGTGAAGGTCGCAATGCTGCTGGTTCCGGGACAGGAAAAAGGGAGTCAGGAGCAGGTTCAGAGCCTGGTGGTTCTGATAAAGATTCGGATAATGATGAAAAGGTATATATATATTATTTTACTTATATTTGTTAAGCTTTTGTTTAATTTTAAGTATGCAGTCATTCTATCATTATAATAAAAGGCTAATAATCCTTTGTTGATTCACACGGAGTATCTGGATTGTCCAATGATTATTGCCCTAAGACAAAGTCACTGATGCGTTGGTAAATAGAAATGCAGAGTAGATCATTTTTTTTTTTTTATAAATTATAGCATTCATTTTTAACATATACTTTAGTAAAGACCACTATGCCATATGAATGTATGCCTTAGAAACATATGTCATTTCTAATAGTGGTTGGATTGCAGATTTCAGTTATGCAATATTAAAATTTTTATACTTTTCCTAAAAATATTTTAATTATCATTATTTTTGCATAATATTTCTCACACAATTAGAAACTCTTAAATTTAAAGAGAATAATTGTACTAGAGTGATTTTTTTACGGATACAGAATAGTATGTATAGTACATATGATAGTTATTATGTTGGTAATAACAGAAGTGGACTTTACATCGCGGTATAGTCCGAGGAGGCAAGCCCCTGCCGCCCAGCAGGCCTACGCTTCGCGGCCATCAGGGCGAGGTGGGTTGGCTTCCCGCAGTAAAATCATTATTTGTTCAGGGTACATGACTATTCTGAAAATACTATCATCTGTTTTAGCACCATATAATTTTATTCAAACACTTTCTTATTTTCGTTCCAATAGCATTTTATTACCAATAAATCTTATTCATATGTTATTGAAGTTGTATTTCTACAACTAGTTCTGAATTTAAATTAAAAGAAGATTTTCTGGTTTTTGTGTCATGTACCCTACTGGATGTTCTGTCTTCAAATTTATTTGTCAGTGTGTACTTATCCATTTGATATTATTCAGTGCTCTTGTTCTGGCTTTATAGCCACACTTTCATACTCGCACTACTCATAATTTCATTATCATTGACATTTTGATTGTGGCAGCATTGCTTTAATCTTCGTCGTTCATGGTTATTATTAGTTGTTGATAGAAAATATTATACAGAATTTACTTGATATAAAAACAGGGTGAAGATTTAATTAATAATGTAATATTTTAATCTTTTTTTTTTATAATTAGTTTAAAATTTATGTAAGAAAACATATTTACAAAGTTATTTTTTGTGTATCCTCTAATATCTAAACTCAGTGGACTCACCTACTATTAGATTCAATGTCACTTGAAACATTACAATAGTAGGCTTAATATGTATTATTTTTATTTGTTGTATTTCATGATATTTCCATTGCCTGCTTATTTAATTTGCTTAAATTTTGTTAACTGCTCTGCATTTTTATCTACTGACTATTACCATGCACATACATATTACGTATATTCATTATAACCAATCAAAGTTTTAAGTTAAATATCAAACTGTTATCTCTTGTTTTCATCATATTTCATGTAATATAGATTTATTATAGTGTTTATTGCAAAATGGCAGGTCAATAACATAATTTATTTATAAACGATAATATAATATATAATTTTTTAAATTTATATATGCACTATATCATGTGTGAAATGTTGTTAGAGAGAACTATCAATATACTGCACATTTACCTGTTCCCCAATCACCTACCAGTCCCCGCATGCTTCCTTTAACAGCCCCCAGGATTGTCGTGAACATATGTGTGCAGAATATAGTTTTATTATGAATCTAACGGGTTTTTAAATGAAGTGTGTGAGGTCGTTTGGTCCAGAGTTTGGGTTCCGTGATAGTAAAGTGTGTATTGGGGTTTAGGGAGACGGAGGCGAGGCGGGCAAGTGGTGTACGGTGTGCGGCATTCTGTGCACGCAGACCACGGCGCACAATTCGCACAAATTGTGCCAGGCATGCCTCGTGCACGCCAGGTCGGTAAATATTCAATACAGATTATGTACGGGATAATATTATTGTTTTTTTTTTATTTTATTTTGTTTAGTAGTTCTTACTTTTTTTTTATTTTTGCGAAGATACATAGAATTTTCTAAATAATATATTACTAATTCATTTAGAATTTCAAGTTACTATTTTCCTTAAAAATACATATTTTGCAATGATGGCTGGTTTTCCCCCATACATTATAGCTCCAACGTTTTATACAGTAAATTGAATGATATAACACTGTCAAGGTGTTGAATCCCAAACATAAAAATATCTAGGATGCAAGTTGTATTGAGCGCATGTATCCTGAAATTTTAGGAGCTATCCAGTATCGGCTTTAGAATTTCTGATGTTTGTAAATGTCGATGAGAAAACTCAAGTCGATGTGATTATAAATTATTGGTAAAGCCGGCACTGCGTTGTATGGGGAAAATATGGAGACTTTATGGGAAATATTTTTAAAATTGCAAAGTTTTAAATAAATAGTATACATAATTTTTTTGATGAACTTAACGTAATGTAACGTAAAAACAATTTTAGCATCGGCACAAAACATTTCGGTTTTTACATATTACACATCTACTTATTGTAATATACAAATTGTAATATAAAACTAAAAACAAACAAAAAAAAAAACAACCGCTGATGTGGCAGACGCACGGGCTCCATGCGACCGCTGTGCGGCCCGTCGGGGCGGCGCGGGCCCGGCTCTAAGCAACAGCGATACAAGCACCGGCTGCCGCGCGGCATATACATCAATCACGACGATCTCGTTGCCATGGCAACCGGCCCGCAGCCCGGCGAGCCCGCCCAGCCCGGCTCCGTCAATCAGGGCGAAGCCCTACTCAAGGCCATGGATCGGGAGGTTATCTCGCTCAAGAGACAAGTAAGACCGGCAACCCGACGCTATGTAGTTCTCATTTTACTCGTCGCGGATTACAAACTTGCAGTCACTTGCTGCTACTTGCGATACTGTCACCTAAATATTACATATATGTTGTATTGGAATTTTATCCGTATTTCTATGTGGAAATTTAATAGTTGCGACAACTGGGTCGGCATACAGTTTTGTACCGAAGTCACTGCAAATTTGAAGCCTGCATACTATCACAATGTAGCTTAATATAACAAGTTATGTTTGTTTAATCTAAAAATAATACTAATTTGTGTGATGTAATGTGGATATTGTGATATTAAAACCGATCGCATAAGCGCTGTAGTGTTCAACATTATTGCACTAGGCGATTTAACAAAAAAAGAAAAAAAAATATTCTGCACACATGCCCCATACTTTGGTTCTTTTTAATTTTTATCGACTAGCTTTTATGATAACTTTAAGTTAATGCAGTGATAGTCCTGCGAATCTTGATATTTGTTAATTTGGATGATCCAGATACGCACACCCCGTCCTGCCTGGCCTTTGATTTGTGATTTTATTCGGAATTGCTGATGTTTAACGGCAAAGACCACACCGGCTTACGAAATTTTATACTTCAGGTGCAACAAAACAAACAACAGTTGAGCGCGATGAAACGTAAAGTTGGGGACACGGGTGTGGAGGAACTGAGACCTGGTGAACCGCCGGCAAAAATAAACTCGCGGTGGACTAATGATGAATTATTAATGGCTGTCACTGCTGTTAGGAAATATGGTAAGAGTTTCTTACAAAAAAATTTATACTACACTAATGTAGCTTTAGATGAATTTATATACAAATGCTACAAATCTTAAGATTTTTTTTTAGTATCTACTGTTAGTTTAGTATGCACTTAATTCTGTGTGTAGTGTAGTTTTAAAACTTTCTGAGAACGCCCTAGTCGCCGCCCGATTTTGCGAAGGAACTCTGCGCAGTGTTTTTCTTGTTCCAGAGCTGGGATCTGAAACTTTCATTGAGTGGGATTTGTAACCACAACTGTCCTTTTACTGTCAAATGCTGTACCGAAACACCACGACTTCCTTCAATTTCCATACAAATATTTTATCAGTATATTAATAATATGAGGCCAGTTGTGGCGCAGGGGCACAAAGTGTAAAAGCGACTGGTTGCGAGTTCGATCCCCACTCGAGGAAATTAAATATTTATTTAAATTTATATTTCCATTTCAATGCTCTGATGTTAAGGTAAAGGGCGGCGTTGAGTTCCGCAACTCAACACGCAATGCCTCCAGAATTCGGTGGAAAGTGGGGAACGGAGTGTATTAACACTAGATTCTGCCTACCCTGCTGTGAGCAGGATACAGCGTGGAGCCGATTTTTTATTTATATGAGAAACAAAACCCAGGTAAAGACTTCCAAGCGATTGCCGAGACGCTAGGAACAAAGACAGAAGCCCACATCCGTACATTCTTCATATCTTACCGCCGTCGATACAACCTGGACGCGGTGCTGCGGGAGCATGAGGCTGATCGTGGCAACGCCAATCATATACAAGCTGGTGAGGGTAAAATAATTATAACTGTGTATATATATATATTTAGCCTACATACATAAATTATCAGATACAATAAATAAGATATTCATGTGAATATCAAGTAAGCCTATTGTTAAGGTCTTAAACAATATATGCTAATATTATAATTATACAGTAAAAAAGTCTCACTAATCCAGCATTATTACGACCACAGGATTGACTCTATTCTAGTCAATAAAGCATTTTTTAAAGAGAAAAATATGATTTTTGTAAATAATATTACAATGATTTTTATAATTGTATAATATATTTTACTATTAGTTGGATATTTTTAAAAGAACCCTCAGTTTAGTATAGTTATGCAAATTCTTATTATTTGTTACTGATAATTATATTCAGAGAGTACCCTCAGATTATATTTGGATGTTTCTTTCTAACAAATATCGGTATAGGGAGTATTGTAGTTTTCTTTCACAATCTGCTATATTATGTTCCTAGTTATATATATTAGATTTTTTATATCGATTTAAAGGCACAACAAGCACTGAGACCACAGAAAATGATGTGGACAACAGTAATACTAATAATGGAACAAATACCCCTCAGACAAACACAAAAGAAGAAAAAGTAAGTAAACAATAAACCAATTGTGTTAAATAAATTTGTTAACTTATATAGCAAACGTATAAAAATTTGGACGTAGTGGGATTGGAACCCGCGTCTCTTGGATACTGTTCAATGTTTTTATATTATTGGGGCTACTTCAGCGCTGTTCGACGGTGTCTGACAGTACACAATGTTTGTGAATTAATTCCATTGTGTTGAGAAAGAAAGTTGAGAAACAACTTTCAACTTGATTTCTTTTATATGTGTGATGCGTGAGGATTCAAGTGTCATAACACTAGGTTCCCTTTGCGTACCCCGCTATATTCGGGATACATACAGCTTAAAGCTAAAAGACTAACATTAGTTTAGATTAATTTAAACATGTCTAGATCAATTCCTATAGTTTTAATTGAACTGTTTTTTGTTTTTAATTGAACTTTAATTGAATATTTTATTCAGACAGAAGTAGATAGCGAGGGCGTAGCAATAGGCGCGTCCGCGGAACAGGGTGGCCCACCCACCACGCCGCCCAAGCATAAGGGCAAGTGATGCCGCCCGCATCGTCCGCCGCGGCCGCCGCAGCGACACTAACACTAACCCTTACACACCTATATATTATATATAGAGTCTTATGAATAAGGCTATGTTCACATGATTGGATGCATTTCTGTTTTATGTCCTTACCAGGCCTACATAGGTTGCTTAGCTGATTTGTGTGCTTATAACTTTCTATTTTATTCGGGCCAGTCGTGGCCCAAGGGCAATAACGTGTGACGGTGAACGGGACCGGCTGTGGGTTCGATTCTTAATTGAGTAAAAAATATTTAACATTCGCATTTCCTTCGCTCTGGCGTCGAGGCAATTTGCGGGGGTAGGTTCCGCCTCAACTCAACACGCGTTGCCTGTAGAATTCGGTGGAAAGTGGACAACAGAGTGTCTTAACATTAGGCTTCCTCTACCTACCCTGCTTCATGGGGGATACCATAAAATTTTATCATAATGAGCTCTTTAGTGGCAAAAGTTATTGATAGTTAATTTTGTTTAGTAAAACTAAAGTATCGATCCACCTAATAAATAAAGCATTCCTAATGCTATATACATATATATACTATGAATAAGAAAATTATGTACTTAAGTAGACTTCACGCCAGGTATGGACCTGGTATGGCCAGGTATGGACCTAGTCTAAAGCATTTAATAATAATGCAACAGAATCATATGAACTTGGCCTTATAGATTTTGTGATTACTGTCAGTACAGATGTAGTGCTTTCACGTACAAAGATAGAATTGATTATGATATTTATATTCAGTACGCAGAAAAACACGCGGTATCATTTTACCTTTATATCATACATTTGGTTATACATTTTGTAAATTTGAATAATTAAGTTTTTTTCATTTTTTTTTAATTGGCACATATTTGCACTGACAGTTTATATTTAAGTCTAACTGATGTAACGATGGCGTCGATCGCATAAACTGACATAAATAAATAAGAATTTCTATAGAGGATCATGTAAAATATACATACATAAAAAGTATTTATTCACAAATTTAATACACAACCATGACTAAGAATAAGATTTGAGTTAAAACAATAAAAGCAGATAATTAAAATTTGATTTCTACTGCTAATTATTTTTTCCGAATATAAACTAAAATTAACAATCATTGTATAAAAGTATTAACTAAATAACTAACTTCTGACTATGTTCCATGTGAGTAGCACATTCAAATTAAAATCATAGCAGCTTTGTAAAGTATATAATTAATTTCTTAATTTATTTCCACACTTAAAACACCATAGATTTCAATAGCTTTTATTTCATAATTGTTACAAGTCAAATTTATAATTGCCATGAAAATGGATTAAAAAGTAAAAAAAGTAAAAGTTAGCTTGGTGAATGTAAGTTCTAAAAGGTTTTCATGTGTTGGGATTTTTTTATTAGTTTATTTCATCAAGTTACGGAAATAACGTATTATGACTGTTTCATAATATTGTGTAATTAAATCGTGCAATTCATAACTTTTTCTGCTTTAGTTATGATTTTAAAAGGAGTGTGTTATTACATTTTATTATGGCAATTAAATTAAATACAACAAATATGTAAAATATTTTTAATTTCTTATTTACAATACATTTCGTCCATTAGATAATATAAGATATAGAATGGATAATAACAGAGCATTTTTGTTTGCTTTTAATGATATGCTTATATGATTTTACTGATAATTATTTGTATATGTAAAAACAACATTCAAGTAATTTATGTTAAAACAATTAAATATTTGTAAATGATCTCAATTAGGAATATAATAGCTATGAAGTTAAAAGAATGCAAATTAGAATCCAAAATCTAGTTAATTCATCAAGAAGAATACTATTTTGAGTTTACTTCCGATAAAATCTGTCTTGATAGGTCTGGGTCATATTTGAATAGTAAATTATTAATAAGATAATTTGTTTACATAGTTTTGGATTTAAGTATCAACAGTGACATTATTAAATAATTTTCGGACGTTATTTATTCGGATATTCCAAAAAAAGAAAACAATCCATAACCGTAATTGAATTTGATACGTGACACCTCTGATTTATATTGAGATTTAAGAGAAATATCTCGAACTAAAATATTATTAATATATCAAGAATTGTGGAACGCCTATTTTGGGAGCCGTGAATAAGTGTAATATGGTATACGCTTTACGAATTGGATTTATAAATTGTAAATATAGATTATGAGATGATTATTTTATTGTAAGCTTCGAAACATTTACAATATGATTAGATGATTAGGTATTAATGCACGGGCACATCGTTTTCTTGGTTTTTTTTAAAACCAAATATAACAATAAAGTTTAACAGTTTGGAAATAAATTGACTTAGTTGTTAGCGTTGAGTTCTGCCACTCAACACGCAATGCCTCTACAAATCGGCAGAAAGTGGGGAACGGAGTGTTTCAACACTAGGTTCCCTCTTTCTACCCTGCTGTGTGCGGGACACAGCGTGAAGCTGATGATGATAGTTTTTAGCGACCTGCAATATCATTGATTTTTATTTAATTTAACGTTTTATTTTATGTACGTAAGTGTACTTTTTTTTACTTTTGTATCATGATAAATATTATCATAAAATGCTAAGTTATATATATTTTTCTCGAAAAATTCAAATAATATTGACATTGAAAAAGGTTGTATTGTATTATTGTATTGTAAATATTGTTTAATGTATGTATTGCAATGTGCAATACAATTTAAAATTTTCGTCACAGTGTATAGAATTTTAAATATCGCTTTCTTAAACGGTTATGTCAGTCATAGGTACTGTGGTCTTGTAATTATTGAGATTAGATAAACTTTTAGGAGAAACTATTCGTCATTGTGTGATAAAATTTTGTTGGTTTACTTAATAAGTAATTACAATGCGAACTTTTTTTGGTGTAATATTTCACCTAAAAGTGTTATTCCACTGGCTCAGAGTGAAGTTAGAGAATAGAACATTATGGCATTACATAAATATATAAGTTAAGTAAATTAACAAAATTTAACCATAAAATAAATACATAAGTGAGTTTCATAATTTGTGAAATAATATACTGGTTTTTCTAACTATAGGAATGTAATCCATATATAGATTGGACCGAAATATTTTACTGAGTTTTTATACACCAGTATTAAACTAGCAGTAAACGGATTAAGTAAAGTTCATTTTGATCTAGTGTTGTCAGGCTACGTATTGAAATAAGCAAGTTGTCAATCTGGCAACACTGTTCACAGTCCACTTGCCTTAAAAACATCACTATATACTCGCATGCTTAAAGTTATATAATTATATTCATAGTTAAGTAATAATAATGACATTCTAAAGAATTTGGATATAAGTAATTTTTTTGAGTAGGCAAATGTGATAAGTAACTAACTCTATAAATATTCTCTATAAATCTTGTTTATTCTGAAAATTCTCAGTTTAAACTGAATGTTTTGGAGTTAGAAACTTATTTTTTATGATACGATTTTTAATAAGTCCCTTTTTGCTTGTAGTTTTGTAGTTGAGTTTTATTTAGGGCATATTTAATTCCACACTCAAATAGAGAGGAAGCGCCTTGAAACATTTAAATTAATTATATTATTTATAATATTTAATTAAATGAAGAAACTTTGAGTACACTTAAAAATACTATACGATCATGCCTATTAAATCATATTATTACGTCAGTCAATGTAATGTTACTTGTTTAAATAAAAATATGTGATAGGCAATGTATTAAATATTTCATTTTTAAATTGTCTATACATATAATTTAAAAGGTTATGTTAGTTAATCGAGGTATTATTTATGTTCATTTCAAACAAAAAACATTAACATTTGTATTTTATATATTTACAAAGAACACTTTAACATTTTTTCACTTGCATAATTTTCTCTTGTCATATTTTATTATATCATAGATACAGATTTATAATGTAGATAGATAAATATTGATAATATTTTTGTACACCTAAAAGACATCTTGATACATGAGTGATGTAGGGAGTTACAGTTTCCTAGTATTAATGTTTAAAATTTAATGTAGTTTAAGTTACATTCATTTCATTGTTTTGGGTATAAGTATATTCTTAGTCGCATATGAATGATATGCATTTGGTGAACAATGGAATAGTAATACATTAAGGCTTGTATTTATAAATCGCTCTCAAGATCGATCTCAGACTTGAAAGTGGTTTATAATTAGAACTTTAAACAAATTCAACAATATAAAGAGAGTTTTGTAAATTCAGGTGTTCGTTGCAACTAGATGCATATTACCCATTAATGTAATCTACATTAGTTTTAATGTGCGTACATCACGGATGAGATGATTTGGTCGAGTCGAGTCGAATGTGTGGTTACCTTAACCTATAGTGTGTTAATAATTCGTAAACTTTTGTATAAAAAATATTTATAATTCTAAAATTAGCATTGCTCTAAATGAAACGATTTTGGTAAATTAAATAATTCGATTTTTTTTATTTATATACATTGGGAATATTCCGCCTAACGTTGAGTTGAGCAACATTCATTTAAAACATTTATTTGTATATTTCATAAAGTTTTATTGTCCTCTTTACTTACTTTATTCAACGCATGCCTTTTAAATTGATCTGTATATTGTTTTTTTTGCCTAATCAAATAAAAATATCATGTCCTCTGTATCATATTAAGTTTCTAAATAAACTTGATTATTCAAAATAAGGACAATTATTGAATTAGTAGTCATTTTATATCTTTATTTATTTGTCAACATTTTCGTGTTAGTTAAATGGCTAACGCCTATCTTAGTTAATATTAGTATATCATGGTTTTGGGTAATGGGTTTCTCTTTCTTCATGTAAATATGAATCCTGACAACGCGACGTAGAGACGTAAGTTATAATACCTTTCTATTCCAACAGCACATGATCTAATCACTCCAAAGAAATCCACTACAATGAAGTCATCTTATTTATTGATGCTATACGAGCAAGTAGGCAATTTGTTACAAAATAAATTATTTTTATTAGTATGTTGTGTTCTGTATATTAAGTGTATCGGTCTGTTTAGTTATTAAGTTTTTTTTTTAATTAAGCTCAATGTTCAGACGTTCCGAGCTGGACGCTTATTTCGATTCATTATGTTTTTTGTATCTCGTAACATTCGTAATGTTTGAATTAAGGATATTAAATAAACGTAAGTCTGTACGGATTGGTTTTTGATTTTTAATATGTCACTCTGAATATTTTATTAAGAACTTCTTGATTTGTGGCAACGTTTTTGTTTTATAAACATTCTAGATGTCAGCTTGACTTTCTTAGTCGATACAGTTTGGTTCTATAGAAAAGAAGTTTTTTAACTTCTTAATTAAAATTAAGTTATGATATCAAGAATTTTGAGAACTGTCCCGTTGGGGCGACTGCGTCTCGCTGAGATAGATGATGTGCCAGCTATCATGAATCTAATAACGGAATCCATGGCTTTGAACTTTCGCATAGATGTACCAAATGATATCGTTTATTTATTGTAAGCCTTCAATCATTTTAAATTGTTAACTTATTTGTTTGTTTATATTGCACAAAAATGATAATGGGTTTTTATTGTTACTCTCTTTATGGCGCTTCTTCTGATATAATTTTTTTAATAGTACTCCGAATTTAACACAATCAAAAAATAAAACTAAGATGGAATTTTTTTTATGAGAGGACAAGGCAAACGAGCGTTCGGGTCACCTGATAGTAAGTGATCACCGCTGCCCACGACCCCATGCAACGCTACAGGTGCGTTGCCGGCAATTAAGGTGGAGGATGTTGGGCGCCGGGGCCCGGCATTACCTAATGTGAAACGCAGTGGCAAGAGCCACTGCTTCACGTCGGTTTTAAATGCCGGGGGTGGTATTAAATCCGGTCGAGTCTGCCCATGCGTGTTGCCACTACTGGCGACGTGACTCTACCACACGTACTTTAGTCGCCTCTTACGACACCGACAGTACCAGGGTGATCCTATTCTAAGCCACACGGCTGAAAATATAAACTTTAAGAACAAATGTGAAGTTTATTCAGAATATTTAGTATTTTTTTCTTTTCAGGGAAACGTGTATACTTTCAATATGTCAACTTGATATACATGAAACGATAGTAGGGTTTTTAGCTTTGAAAGATTTTCCGTTAGTACCTTCTGTTAATCCAGCTGCGTGGGTAGATTACGTCTGGAGCAAGTATAAGTGTGTTTATTTATGATACAAATTGTATTAATCCTATAAATAATAATCCATACTAAATATTCATATATTCATTTAGAATATGAAATTGCTTATCATTTTTTATTTTAATATTTTCTGTTTTTCTTAGTTCATTAAGTAAATTATGCCAGTTGAGGCCAATTGCGGTACAAGTGTGTGACTGCAGACGCGACTGGTTGTGGGTTCGATCCCTGTTCGAGGATATGAAATATTTATTTAAATTATATTTTTTCTTTTCATTCCTGGTGTCGAAGTAAAGCGTGGCGTTGGATTCGGCCTCAACATGCATTCCTGAAAGTGGGGGACGGAGTGTATTAACACTAGGTTCACTCTGCCTACTGTAATTTTTTTATAAAGTAAATAATATAATTTTCCTTAGAGCGATTGACATGAACGCAAGAAACACTATCTTTATACACATGTTGTGTTGGAACGTAATGTATGCACGTGAAGTGGTCGACAGCATGTTGAAATCTGTGTTTATGCACGATCCGTACATACAATTTATTGGAATGATGAAAATGTTAATAAACCATCAACGTAAGTTTAACTTAGTTTGATGTTAGTAATTGAAAAGGTGACACTGCTTTAAGAAAATAAAAATAATATCTTTATAGTAGTTTTTATTTCCAATTTATTTAGAGGCCTCGTGGCGCAAGGGTGTGACTGTAACGGACGGTTGTGGGTTCGATTCCTACTCGGACGAATGAAATATTGTTTGTTATTATTTTTATTTTAAAATATATTTCCAATAGTACTAGTACCAGGCCAGTCTCGTGCAGAAGGTTCCTTTAAACGTATGCAAGTATTAGAACGAGGTGTGCCTGGTGACCAGTTGCCTTCTTTGTGGGTAGCTGATCGTAAAGATGTTAGCCCGAGACTAAGAATACGGAGAGCTGTGTAAGCATTTTTAATTATAAAATAATCGAAATTTACGTAAATAGTTTTTTGAAAGGATTTATAATCAATTTTTGTTTTGCGATTAGATAAAAGTTTAGGCTTACCTACCAATCATATTATAACATACCCTGAAAACTGTTCTTAAATTATATATAAAGAAAGTTTTTTCTATAAATCTATAAAATAGCAAAATTTTGCCTTATTATATATTACATATATTGTAGCGAAGAAGACAACGATGATATAGTGCCAATAATAGAGCGCCATTCGGCCCGCCTTCGCGAGCTCTATGGCGAGTTTTACGTCAGCGAATTAATATCGCGTCACCCGGAGTCCGAGCGAGTTCTTCTCGTGTGCGAGGTTTGCTTTTCCTTTGTCACGTATGCACATTACAGTGTACAGGGGAACCCGATAACAAATAGCATGTTGGTCACATAGGTAGTAGATAGAAGAGTGTAAATGGAAGACATAATGTAATATTAATATCAATCAAGTACCCACTATAGTTCTGTTATGTATTCCTATTTTCTCCTATACAGGTTTTTTTTTCAGCTTCACACTATCTATCATATCATCGCACGTATCAGGGTATGCATAGGAAGCTTAGTGTTATGACACTCTACTCCCGACTTTCCGCCGAATTCGAAACCAGAGCGTAAATCAAAAAATATTAAATATTTAATTTCTTCGAGTGAGGATCGAACCCACCACCTGTCGCTGTTACAGACACGCTCGTGTTTCTGCGCTACGATTGGTCTTGTACAATATACTTATATATTGGTTTGTATGTATAATTTTTAACACTATTTACAAGTAGCACAAGGAGCTAGCGGTTGGTGTTATGTGTCTCAACACGCAAATAAATTATGAGGCTTTAGAGGAGAACTTTGAGTTGTCACCTTTCGCCGGCTTAAGACATATCGATATTCTGCCTACGCCTAGAGATCGTGAGTCTGTGATAAGGTATTTTAATAGATAATATAGATATTTTTATAAGGAAATGTTTAGGATTCATTAAATGGCTTTTACATTAAAGTTTTAATAGTTATTTAGGTTAAGTTCGTTCACTAAATGCAAATTCTTTTTATTATAAAGAGTAAATGTTTATATTAAATTAATTTTTAATTTTCAAAATAAACAGTATTGTTCCGACTAATCGTGAATTTGAGTCACTACTTGACGCGGATGTAGAGGAGCTAATTCCAAAGGAAATGAAACCAAGGGTAAATTATATAATTTTTCCTCAATTTCTATCGTATATAATTATATGAAGTCATATTTTAATACATTCTTGTTTTACTGCCAGTTTTATATAAATATTAACGATAAAAGCCCAACACACACACATCAATCAGTCACACTATTTGTGACACACCAGTCACATATAGTGTGACTGGTTGTGGATTCGTATACCGACTGGTTGTGGGTTCGGTACCCCCCACTCGAAGGTACGAAATATTTATTTAATAATTATATTTCCATTTCTTCGCTCTGGTGTCGAGGCAAAGGGCGACGTTAGTTCCACCACTCAACACGCAATGCCTCCATATGGTGAACAATGGAGAACGGAGTGTCTTAGCTTAGGTTCCATGTAGCTGTCCTGGTGTATGCGGGATATACGGCGAAGCTAAAAAAAGGAAAACTTATATTATATAACTATAAGTTTAGTGATATAATTTCATGAATCAGGTAACGTGGGTTTTCGAAGAAGATGAATTCAAAGAAATCCATAAAGAAACAGATAGGGTCAGGTCTTGTTCTCAGTTAGACATTTTAAACCTCTTAGAAGAAGATGAAGATGAACTAGAATATGATATTGTGAATATTGATAAAGATTTATTACGGTTGCCACGTTTGTTTACTAGTGAAGATCTTGTGAAACAGAAGTTAGTTATGTTATCTTTAATTTTGGATTATTTTATTATAACTTAATTTCACGCTTTATCCCAAGCAGATAGTCAAAGAGAACGGAGCGCCAAACGCAACGGTCTCTATATATCCTTATTTCATATTTTAATATAATATGGTAATAGATTATTTCTTATATCTTATATTTTAAATGTTAACAGTCTTACGTACTCCAAAAATTAATTTATTTAAACGATATGTGCTGTCTGGTGTGCATTACACTGTGTGTTCTAGATACGCTGAGGATTGTAAACTACATGAAAAAGAGTCAGTTTATGACAATAAGTATATAGACAATTGGACTCCTAAGAAACTTTGTGAGTGAAATTTTTCAAATAGTTAAAATTTAAAATAATATCTAAAAAAGTACCTATGCGAGACTCGTATCTGATTTGATGTAACGCTATAACCAAACTGTCCATAAGAAATCCAATTCTTTGTATAATATAAAATTGAAGCTGTCGTGGCCGATTTTGTGTTCAATTCCGACTATCAACACTCAACGCCTCAAAAATTAATCTAAAAAAAAAACTTTATTTATTTTATGATTACAATAAAAACATGTCTAGAATTTTTTTTTAAAGCAATTACTTGTCTCGTAATTGTTATAGCTAACGCAAGTGGAACATTTATAAGTATACAAAGCAAGCCGCACGAGGCCACTCGCTACTCGGGGCGCCCGAATGCTTTCCTTCTGGAAATGTTCGCCATGCATCCAGATTATGATGAAAGGTTAGTTTATTTGTAGATATATTAAACACAAAAAGAAATACACATATGAGGGGTGATGTGGGAGGAGATAGGGGGGGGGGGGTGTTAGGTTTTCTTTTTAAAACTTTCTGGCTTACTTTTTTGTCAGTATACCCAAATATTGTCATCTTGGATGGTTTCCAAAAGTTGCGAGTTCGAGATCCACTATGTTTATATTTTTATACTTTTCCTTTAACCCGCAATGTAGCAGGGCAGGCAGAGGGATAAGACAATCCGTTCCTCACATTCTCCCGTATTCTGGAGGCATATTTAATTTTCTCAAGTTGAAGTTGAACCCACAACCGGTCGCGTTTACAGTCATAGATTACGCTTGTGCCACTGCGCCACGACTGGCCTCGTATTTATGTTAACGTGACAATTTTATTTAGGTATGGTTTCGACATGCTTGAAGCAGCGTACGAACTGTTCCCCGATAAAGACTATTGTGTTATGTGTCTTCCCTCAAGCCATACGTGCTTCCCACTTTTAGAACATTTTACGGTATGTATTTATAATTTTTTTTTTAATTTTGTATTCAAACTTTTTACCCGAAAAATTTTGAATATTTATTAGAAAAATGTAAATTTTTTTTCAGCTGGTTACCCCTTTTAGTTTTCGCATGCGATATATCAATGAAACTTTATATGTAGCACATATCAACTCTGTCAGAGGGTAAGTTGTTAAATATAAATAAAAGTAAGACAATTAATAAAAACTTTGCCACTTCTTGTCTAAATGCAAAGCAACAACAATTTTCAAATTGATTTTAGAATTATCTGGTTAAATATATTAATAATCGTAGCCATTTAATCAAGGTTAAAATTGACATACTTATTAAAGTGTGATTTTAGCCGCGAGAGGTTGTGAGTTTGATTCCCCACTCGAGGAAATGAAATATCGGAGTGACTCTTTGTAACTCTGTAACTCTGAGTGCTATAGTAGATAAATATATACTCGTATTTATTTTTGACGGACAGTGTATTTAAGACGAGAAATAAAAATCTATTGACACATATACACTATATGAGTGTTAAATAACAATATCAATAATAATTTAGATAAAATGATCTTGAAATTTCAGAGACGTTAGAGTTCGAAACGCGGAACTTTACGATATACCGCATTTACGAAAGGTATTAGAACACGCGCCCAGAATTGACGATCTACTGGATCTAGTGGAGAAGAGCTTTCATTCGGTGTCGCTGATCCCTTTTGTATTGCTTAGCCAGAATCTACCTATTGGACTAGCTGTTATTGGGTAAAAAATATTTTTAATATTAAATCATATATTATATTTAATTATCAAATACTGCGAATTTGTTCAGTGTCTTTGAATAGATGTTATAATATTATACTTTGAATACTTGATACTCAATATCTCTAAGTTTGGCGTAAATTCAAGACCGGATGTCTTGATTGTAGGTTCCCTCGGTCTGCTCTGTTGATTGGAATAAAATGTAAAGTTGAAACAATAAATAAATATTAAATTATTTTATAAAAGTATTATATATTTACCTTTTAATATATACCATATATTGTTACA
This sequence comes from Heliconius aoede, assembly GCA_037355905.1. NCBI lineage: Eukaryota > Metazoa > Arthropoda > Insecta > Lepidoptera > Nymphalidae > Heliconius > Heliconius aoede. Next base: position 59,391 of record JBAIZZ010000278.1, read on the forward strand.
AGCAACGCTATGCTTTATATATTAATATATTAATAATTTTAGCCCTTTAGAAGACGCAACGTCAATAAGAACTCAGTATGACTTGGACATTGAACCTAGAAGATGTGGAACGGATGCATCTGTAAGATTTCCTTAGAAAATAACGACATTTTATTTATAGTGAAATAATTAGCAAATATTTATTATTTTATTTTATTTTATTAGTTATTTCTTAATCTTAATTTTTTGAACCTGACAAGACAAAGTGCGGCGTTAAAATCAGCCACTCCACACGCAACATGGAGTGTTACGATTCTAGGTTTCCTTTGCCTCTCCTACAATGGACGATTCAGCGTAAAAGTAAAAAAAATATAATTAAAATATATTTAGACTACAATTTCCATGGGACTAAAATTCCAATCAACTAGCCAATAAATCAATCAACTTGTACACAAATTAAAGACAATAATAGAATATTTATGAACAATTAAAATGTTAACAGATTTTAGCGTGTGTGGTGTCGCCGGCCATGGAGCCTCACGGACGATGGTACTTGCGAGATATATTACGACAAACTAAATACACTACTTTGTTTTGGGTTTGTCGACTGTTCGCGAGAGGAGACGCGGTTATTATAATTTATATTTTTATTTTAATGTTAATTGCTGTTGTTTTCTGTACACTGCAGTCTTATTCTAAATTTATTATAGCACAATTAAACCTATTTAATACTACACATTATATAGTAGTATAGATATATATATATATATAACTCTATCTCTTGCAAATAACTGTTATGTTTTTTCGCGAAAACGTATTTTAACTTTAATAGTTTGTGTCCAAAAGTGATTGAATATATTGAATATAATATTATATTTACAAAATAACTGTTTAAATCACAGTGCGCCTAATTTTAAATAACGAGGTCTTGTCATTTTCAATATTACATATATGAATATATAATAATACTAACTAAATAAGTGAGTAAAATAAAAAAAACACTATGTTATTGTTTATTGGTCCTCTTAATAAAAAAATATAAAATTAAATTAAAAATTATTATATTTCGTTTTTTAATTTTATTTGTTTTGTAGAGTCCCTCTCGAAATCTCATGTCTTTGGCGAGTCATATGATGCCGGTATGTCCACGTCGTTCTATACCAAATTATATTGGGAATAAAAATGTAGAAAAAATAGTTAAAAATATGTAAGTCCTTTGCATACTTGTCTTTACTTATTTCTTTTCTGTGCTGTTTGTATTTTTATTATTCATTATCTGTATGCAATAAAGTATAAATAAATATATAAAATAAATAAGTTTAAAATTTATATTAATATTACAAATATGAAAATTTTGTTGGTTGAATGCGCTAATCTCAGGCACTACTGATTTGAATTAAATAATCGTTTTGTATTTGACAAGTCATTTATCCAAGAAGACTCCCTAGAAGAAGATGTAACCCTGTATACCTGAGGGTAGAGTTACTTGAGTACTTGGAATGTATCATACATAATCTTAATTTATTTCCACTTGACCAAAGGGGGCGAACTGATAGGCAAAAACTAAATGGTATACAATATAAAAAAATAATATTTTAATTTGTTGTGTTTTTTAAATACGATCATAACAAGAGTGCTTCATGCGTGTGTTACATTATTTTTCAAGAATAATATATAGAAAAAAACGAATGTGGAATAGAATCACTTTTAATAATTTATACTTTAAAGTGGCCTCTCCATCAAACTTAGCAATCACTATACTTTAAATGAGCAATGATGGTATACCAGACAAGCAGCTCATTTAATTGATATATAACAATTGTAGAGCTATTCCATTCGCTTTGTGGTCTATTGAACGGCCTCTGACCAGCCTGCCGAAGGTACACGTGAACAACAGCATTGTTGTAGTCGGTGCGAGTCGTACAGGACTCTCATTCTTGGAAGCTTTACTCCTAGGGTGAGCAGTTATTACATATTTTATTTATTTAATAATTCTAATATTATATAATTAAATATCAATATATCAATCCCCACTCGGGGGAGTGACTATATTGATATTTAATTATTTCCAATCTCGCTCTGGTAGTCACAGCGCAGCGTTGAATTTTGCTTCTCAACTCGCTTGCTCGCATACTGGGGAGTGTCTTAACACTAGGTTCTCTCGAACAGTCCCTCATCAAAATACCTGACATTCACGAACCTGACGCTGGTGTCGCAACACGGGCTGCCCACGGTCGCGGACGCGGGGCGCGCGGCGGACGTGTGCACGCCGCGCGACGGCCGCTATAGCGACGCGTACTTGAAGAGCGTGCCGTTCTACTACTACGTGGATGTCATGTCTGCTGTCATGGTGAAGATTGACAGGTTGGTTTGGTAGCAGTGTAGGCTGAGGGAACCTTGTATGGTTATATTCCTGGAGGAGTTATTGCGTGTTGGGTGGCGGAATTAGACGCCGCGCTTTGCTTCTTTACCAGAATGAAAACATGAAAATATTAAATATTTTATTTCCTCGAGTAGAAATCGTACCTTCAATCTGTCGTGTTTACAGTCACACCCCCTTTGGTGTGTCTGTGCCCCTGCGCCACGATTTACCTAAACTTTACCTAATTATCTAAATGTAATGAATGAATAATGTACTATAATGAATTGGGATAATGTTTATTAATGTTTTACTTTTTTGTTTATCTTATATTAAAGATAAAATAAAGTAGTTAAACAAAATTTATTCTTTAATATAATAGATTTACTGAGTAACATACGCCAACTGCGTATACGAAACGCGAAAATAAAATCGAATTCGTTGGACGATAACTGTACCGCAACTACGAAATATAAAAGAATAAAATTCATATGCATATATTAAAAGACCACGAATAGTAAAAATATATATTTCTAATAGAACATATTTGTTTCTATGAACGTCAGTAGCATATGTTACTAAGAGTAGAGTAGAGAGAAGAGTATATATTACTAAGACGGGTGCAACGAATTACGAATATCGTAACCCTTAATTTCATTCAAATATTATTTTCATCATTTAAATTTTTTTAATGATGAAAATAAGTTAAAAAATGGAGTCGTCGTGGCGCAGTGGCACAAGGGTTTGACTGTAAAGCGGCGGTTGTGGGTTCCCCACTCGAAGAAGTGAAATATTTGTTTGCGTATTTAATTACGTTTATATTTTCATTTTTTTCTCTCTGGTGTCGAGGTAAAGCGCGTCGTTGACTTCTGCCACTCAACACGCAATGCCTCCAGAATTCGGCAGAAAGTGGGGAACGGAGTGTTTTAAGACTAGGTTTCCTCTGCCTACCGAGCTGCGTGTGGGATAAAGCGTGAAGCTGATATATTTATTTTAATTTATTAAAAAATAATAATAAGAAATAATAACAATAATTTATCATTCTAGAAAGAAAAAATGTATTCATCTAAAAGGTAGTGGAGTTAAATTTTATGACGAGTTGATATTGACATGCGGCCAACAATTCCAACACCCCGATTACCTGCGGAGCGCTTTTGAAATTGCTAAAGAAATAGAGTGAGAATTTTTAAAAATACTGTTTATAACAATAACATTTTTATATTTAGTTATAACTGATAGATTATTTATTTATTAACTGAAATGACACAACAGACGAGAGATAAAATTATGATGAAGCGATGAACGCCGTAGAAGAATTTAATATTTTATTTGCGTGTGACATTTTCTTATTGATTTCTAATAAGTTAAGTTTATTTTAAAAACGGTTTTCTCTACTTTTATAATCACTCACACAAATGCAGAGCTCAACTTAAGCCGCGCGGACTGTTTGCTAATAAACGAATAAAAATGTTCACTGTATCGTTGTACGTATTTAAACGGATTTAACATATTCATTAATATTCTTTATTGCAAAGTGAATTAACTTGTTTCAATATAGATATCGTATTTTCCTGAAAACAAATATTTATGCTCGTTTCCATAGCTTATGCTATATTTTAAATTATTTTGTGGACTAGTAATAATACTATGTCATGTCTTGCATTTCAGACAGGGTAAACCGTGTGACAGAGTGTTAATGTCAGATCCGAAGTATCTACCGGACAGTGTCCCGTCGCCATCACAACTGCCAGAGAATGTTATGTTAATAAATAATTTACACGAAGCCAACACTTGTCTTCGCAAACTTAGGAGATCGATAACCGATGCAAGTTAGTCGATGATTTTTATATTCATTTCTAAAAAAGTATATTATATTAACGAATAATAATATTTTTTCCTTTTGATATAATGTATATTATATTAATATATAATATATAGTATATGATATATGAGGCCGTCGGGGTGCAGCGGCACAAGGTGTGACTGTAACGCGACGGTTTTAGATTCCATCCTCACGTGAGGAACTGAACTGAGTGGCAGAACTCAACGCCACGCTTTGCCTCGACACCAGAGCGAAGAAAATGGAAATATAAACGTAAAGAAATATTTCAGTTCCTCGAGTGGGAATCGAACCCACAACCGTCGCGTTTACGCGCGACACCCTTGTGCTCACTGCGCATCGACGGCTTCTTGTCATTGCTTTACAATAGAAAAAAAACCATTTTCTATATTTCATAAATAAACCTCTTTTTTTTAGAAAACACTAGCCAATATCTATGTTCGGAAAATAAAATAGTCGTGTACGGAGCTTGCCTCGAAGCGTACAGCTGTATAGCCGCTTTATTGGAGCTAGGCGTAAAATCAGAATACATTGCCTTTGTAGAATGTTTTCCACCGGAGGACAATACTCAAATGAGGGTTAATGGCTTTAACAACGAAACCGTAACTATTATTTTATATTATTTTTTTAAAGTAGTTAAAACTATAGTTATTTAATTTATCGTTAACGCAATGCTTGGATAGTATGTTGTTATTTTTATATTTATTATCATACTTATAAATACAGCGTTCTATCACTATAGTGCCGTAGTAGCTAATAATTCAACTTCTGACTGACTGACTACTGACATGGTTTATGTGAACTAATTAATGACTAAATCGATAAGTCTTTTATTTAAACTTTTAAATTTAAAAAACAAACCTTGTACATTAGAGTATTTAATAGATAATTATATTTAAAAAAATATATATTTAGTTATATATTGACAAGTATTTATTGACCAAGTTAACTTGGTACATAAGACCAAGACCAAGTACCAAGCTGATCTATCAACTTATTTACGTCTATTAAGAAATTATTTTTATATAATATTGTTTATTTCTAACACAAACTAGATTGACGAAAGAGTTCAAGCTAGCATTGAAAAGCTAGGTGTTATAACGTACAGACGGTGCTATTTCCATGGCTGGTCTCTGAAACAGTCCCGCGTGGAGTTGTTGCATCTGATGTCGCCGTTACACGCCATACACTTGCCGTGCTTCGCCTTGTTCTATTATGGAATTAAGGCCATCGATTTGAATGCTTTTAAAGGTTAAAAATTCTATAATTTTAATTATTTTTTTTAATTTAATGACTACAATAATACGCAACGGCAATTACTGTTTTGTTGATATATAATATGTACCTATTGTCTGTCTTATTATCAAGTAACCATTTATTGTAATGTTTAGCAATAAACGAATGCGGCCTAGTCTACGATGGCGGTTTAGTGGTAGGTCCTTTATTCGAGACCAATGATCCGTACATCTTTGGCGCTGGACCTTGCACTAAGTATTCCCGACGGCTCTACGCACAGCAATATCTTCATAAATATTATTCTTCGGAAGATGTGGGAGAAGCGGTTTGTAGATATTTTTTAATTTTTTAAAATAATATTTAAATTTTAATTACAATCGATTGTAGGCATTACCAATGTCAAGTAGAAATTGAACCTACAACGACCGTTCTTACGTTCAGACATTGACGTTGCTGTTTGTCCCATTACGCCTCAATAACCTCAAATAATATTAATTTATTTATGATTGGATGGATTTTATATTTACTTATATATAGTTAACGCGACAAAATAAAAAAAATGTACAAAAATATAGAGGGCACTTAAAAAATAGAATAGGTTTGTTAGATCGCTTGGATGTGTAAAGTGTTGTACAGAAAGGATATCAATTTAAGCCCTGGTACAAACCCAAAAAATAGTACAGAATGTTTTAAATATTTTTAGAGTTCCGTATCTCAAAAGTAAAAACGGAACCCTAATAGGATCACTTTGTTCTCCGATCGTCCGTATGTCAAGATCATTTATCTCGAGATTACGTGAAAGATTCAGACTCGCACTTGACCGGTTTTTCATAAGTTATAAACATAGTTTTTTTTGTATTAAAGTGAAGAATAGATCTTGATATAAAAAATCTATGCATATAACCTATTATAATAAGCACTTGTAACATAACAAAACACGTTGCTATAAATTAAAGTTTGTTAACTCTACAAAATACTTACACATTTGAATAATAGTAAATGGAAATACATTTCAGCTGGCCGGGCTTCTTCTGCAAAAGTTGGATCCATTTGTGAAGCAAGGAGCTGCCGTTAATGCTGTTCCGTCGGAGATTATGCAACGATACAGCTCTTGTTTACACACGTAAATACTATTTTTTTGAATCATAATAATTTTAAATATATTAATGAAGATATGACTGAGGAAAAATATACAGCTGAATGGTTTTTTTTTGGTTAATGTTGATGTATTTTTACTTATATATTTTAATTTTTTTATGTATTTTAATTTGATTAGTGAACAGGAGAGATTTGTAAAAAAATTCTTTTTTTTTGTTATATTCTTTCCGTACTGATGACAAAAATCCTATTTTAGAAATCGTTAAAAAATTTTACGTAGCGGGATTTGAACCTGAGCCTCTTAGAAATGATCCAAGTACTCTGTCTTTCAAAGTCAAAGTTAACTTGACTTTGACCATACGACTATTTATATTGATTCATGCTTGACCTCTTCCTATATATAAGGATAGACGGAGAGAAATGTGTTTTTTCTTGCGTTCCGCCTGGACAGAAGACAGCGCGGTGAGAAGTGAATTGCGTCACTATGACCTTTTTATATTTTAAAATTGAACACTACCTCGGGTTTACATTCGTCATATATGCATTCACTAAATTGATTATAATTTTTCTAAGACATTTTCCTATAATATGATAAAATTAAACATTGGTTTTATTAAATTTTATGCCTGAAATATTCGATAATGTCTCTTTTCTATTTACATGTAACAAAAACAGAGGTTCGCGCGCAAGTACTTCAAGTACAGGACGTCTCTCTTTCAGCATGACTAAGGGGTAATAAATATTATAAGTAGCTTTTTGTATGAATTATATCGGTTATACATAGGTATCGTCATTTAATATAAGGCGATCAGCCTTGAGTTGGTTGTTTTTTTAATTTAATTTGAATTGGTAGAATAATATCAGCCGTATTGAATAGATTAATGTACTAATTGGTCTATATATAGTTAACAAATATTTTAAAATTACGGGAATTTTAATTGATTTAAATTAATATAACTCGCCCAATCTCTTATTCCATAAGATGACTATGGCGATGTCAACAATTTTCACACAAATGAGGGTATATAGGGATTTGGTGTTATTTCTTAATAATAATAATAATAATAGGCGATGGGAGCCAGTGATGAAATTCAACTCGCCGCTAGTGCAATCCGCCACGTTGCCGGGACCGCTGCACTATATGCAAGTGCGCCCTCCCGGCAAGGAAATCCCAATGGCTGTCCAACTTGTATTACCACATCAGGTTTGTGTATATATATATATATATATATATATATATATGATTTTTTTGTAATTTTGTTTTAGCAGGTAATATATATCTAATAAGGAAAAAATAGAATTTTAAGCATTTTATGTATCGCATTTTATGATAAGCAACGGAGTTGGCCTATGGGAGGATGTTGCACCTTGTCTTGTTACTTGAGCTCGGAAATGAAAAAATCCTTATTTTGTCGAGTAGGAATTGAATCCACATTCGTTGCGCTTACAGTCCGACGCTGTGTCGTTACGTCTCGACGGTTCATATGTACCTATATGTTTTTCATGGAGGTATAATTATGTCGCAATGGAACTGTCAAAATATCTGTGAAAGTGAAAATAGGTGTATTTTTTTTTCTCTACATATCTAAATACCTTACTATATGCGGGAGATATGACAGATACTCTTTATGGCATGTCAGTTTATTGCATTAATTGTACGGTAAAAATCGCTACGTATATTGTGCATCTTGCAGAGGGTTATAATTAACTTTTCCAACTGCCGCCAATAACTCAATTATCGACATCGCTGGAAAATAGAAATATCAAAGCAATTTATTCTAAAATAGCGATGAATACGCTGGTGGCATGGCGATTTTATGTGATTTTTTAAAATTTACCCGATGCATATAGCGTAGGCAAACGGAATCTAGTTTTAAGACACTCCGTTCCCCACTTTCTGCTGAATATTCACCATATTATACCATTTGTCAATGTCAATCAATTCTAGATGTATGACTTAAGATTTTAATTCTAAAAATTACGAGGTTTTTTTATTTTTCGTTTTTCGTTTTGTAATAAACGGGCCTTAATGAATATTATTAGTGAATTAAAATTTGTTTGAGGCCGTCGTGGCGCAGTCTGCTCTATTCTGGTTCGATTCCCAAACTCGAGGATAGGAAATTTATTAATATTTTTATTCTTTCTCTCTGGCACCATGGCAAAGACCCGGCATTTAGCCATGCCATTCAACACGCAGATGCAGATACATCAACTTATTTCTTTATTATTTAAAATGCCTTTCCAGGGCCATGTATTAATAACGGACAAAGCGGGAAATTACTTTAGACTGAAAATAAATTCTTTACACTGCGTCGACTCTATAGATTGTCTGTCCAAGAAGCCTTTGTCCTGTGACACGTTGAGTCAACTGTATGGGAAACATGAAGCGTTTTTTAATAATTTGCTTAGAAGGTTTAATGTTAGTTTAACCTGGACTTCTAAAAGTGATAAAATTTTAGTCATTTATAAGTTTTTTAGTATTGTAGTTAGTAAAACTCACTTTCTTTAGAATTTTTCTATCTCTTAAAAACGTTGTGTTAAATGTTAAAGCTCAATGTAGTGCTTTACTTCATTTCACAAACATCACGTTGAAAATATACAATTGTGATTTTAATGATCCAGTTACACTTAATGTAAATATGTATTTTGATTTTGGGTAAAATGTATATTTACGTCACTTTGTCTTTTGTCTATAATAATTTGTGGGAGATTTTTATTTTTTATATTTTCTTTTTTTCACTTTGGGTGTCGAGGCGCGACCTTGAAACACGGCGAGATCCGAAGGTAATTGGGAATGTCTTAACACTAGGCTCCCTCTGCAGGATATAGAGTGAAGCTGTAAAAAAAGAAAATTAAATTGTTCTTTTTAATGCTAGATATAAAAAGAATCTTTTAATAGTAAACAATCACAAAATACATACTTTTAAAACATATTTTACTAAACTCAATTAATAATTTCAGATGAATCTCATCAGTGATTTGTTTGATTATTTCACGCAGCCATGGATAGCTGCTCTGTATCAGGAACAATTTAGTGAACTATTGTACGATATTTACGAGCGAGGAGGGAATATGGTACACAGATATTTTAAATTTAAGCAAATAAGGTATGAGAGATAGGGGGATACCTCGATTGACCTTCGAAAACACAGTATCGAAGATACTGCAAGAAGGTCACGTAAGGATCGAAGGGTAAGTATGAAGAGGTTGATGACAGTGGACGAGGCGAAAGAGGTATGCTTGGCGCTCCGTTCTCTCTGACTACCCCTTTAGGAATAAAGCGTGAAGCTAAGTTAAGATATTTTAAATAATATTTTTTATTTGTGATCTTATTCATTTTTATTTTGCTTCTTATATTTATTCGAGTTATATGATTGAAGTTTTCATTTTCTAAAGTTGGAAACTTTTATAAATATTATAATTAATATTTCGCTATCTTCCAGGTATATGAGATAATTAAAAAGAAATACGAGGAACTATTTGGTAGATCTAAAACGGACGATTTCCTCCAAGATCCTTCATCTGAAGCTCTTATTACGTATGAAAGCAGTTGCAAGGTTAGTTTTATTTAATTATATATATTGTAGAATAAGAATTTTGCTCTTAAATTATTAATCAAAAACCGTTTTAGTTAACGGTTCCATATTTTTTTTATTAAATTTCAAATAAATAAGTACAAAAAATTTTTGGTTTCATCTTCAAAATAGAAAATGTCTATGTCCTATCCTTGTTTTCCTTTTTTTATGTATGTTGACTTTAATTAAGAATTTGTAAAACTCATGTTGTATTTTTTTAGGAATGTGGCCAAAGCGAAAAACTGCGACGCGATGCGTCCTTATATTGGAAGGCTGTTAGAGGAGAAAAAGTAGTGTACACTAAACTAACAAAGTTTCTGATCAAAAATGTTATTACTAATATGCAATATGCAATTCCAGAGCAAGAGTTTTAAATAAACCCTACTTTTTTTAAATACTTGTTGTTTTTTTATTTATTGACATAATGACGCAATAATATAAAAGGTAATTTAAATAATAAAAAAATTATACTTATTTAACTATTACATAAAACAAACTATAATGTCTCTATAATAAGTCACACTGAAAGCATTAGTTTTCGGCTAATTTTTAACGAACAAAATATATATTATAATGTAAATCATTTCTTTTTTTATGTATTGTAGATATGTGTGTATAAGGTTGGAATATCGAAATTTTATCTATCACTAATTTTTCTATCTAATTTTTTTTAAAAACTTTAATGAATTATGAATATTTAATTATAAAATAATACAAATCATACATTTTAGAGAATTTATTTAATTTTACACATGTTTTGTTATAAGACAAGGTTCCTTAAGAATAATAATATTTACATAGAAATGCACAGATGGCCACCAAATGACAACGAATTTTACTATGATTTGCGTATACTGTACAAAACTGGAATGATAAGTACAATGTCTTTAGTATATAAAACTACGAGTTCAGTTAACTGACTAGCATCAAGATGTGGCGCGGGTTTGGTAAGGCTTCTTACAAACTGGCGACTGAGTGTTTTAAAATTTGAAGGTAATTTTTATATTATGGACTTAAAATACAGATCGATTCAAACTAAAAGGGAAAATTATGTGTAATTTTAAATTATCGGCATATTTGAAATGAAATCGACCAAACGTTAAGAGTAAATTTAAATTTTATATATATATGAAAAATAAAAGTAATAGTCTATTCATTTCATTCCAATCTGTAAAATCGCCAGTTTGTAAGATTTATTTTGAATATATAATAATAGAATTGGCCTCTTAATAATACAATTCGACTAAATAATAATTTAATATTATAATATCGTTGAGCTCTTAACACCTTAAAAATATCAGACAAACTATTCAATATTTACACTGCGGCTGTATTGCAATTATTTAAAACTTAGTTCATATATTTTTGAAAGCTCCTTTGTAATATTAAAAATCAAAACAATAAAAATAACTCTGACAKAGWAATRAAATTTATAWTTGYTTATATGTAAATTAAATAGAAAAATCATTCATAAAAACATAATTTACGKAAAATAGTGAATTTTTTATTCGTCTCGATATTTYCATTCGTTTACTGGAGCTATCAAAAATATCTTAATATTATCTCACGTAATCAATACAACAATTATGAAAATATTACACCTATTACTTAAGACTTATTCAATTCAAAATGGCTGTACAATATGACTAGAATACACAATATACGCTTATAGGGAAACGATTGTTTGTTAATAAATTAAAATTCTATTTTGTACCTATATATAATTTCTAAGTGCGTTTCTGACGCACCGAATAAATTTGGTAACAATTCACGTCAATATATAATTGAATTTTTATTTTTGAATTTTTATTTAATTGTATGCTTAATATTTTCATAGTTCTAGTTGAAAATATTTTTTATAACGACAAATAACTTTTATTTCAAAATTCATTAAGCGTTTGTTGAATAAAAAGCAAAAAAAAAAGTTTGTAAAATTGGTATAAGATCAGTGCGTAAATAAGTAAATAGTATACCATTCCCAACAATTTAAATGTTTATCAGCTTCACGCTGCATCCCGCCTACTGCAGGGTAGTCAAAGGGAGCCTCGTGTTAAGACACTCCGTTCCCCACTTTGTGCCGAATTCTGGAGGCATTGCGTGTTGAGTGGCAGAACTCAACACCGCACTTTGCCTTAACACCAGAACGAAGAAATGGAAATATAAACGTAAATAAATATTTCACTTCCTCGTGTGGCGATCGAACTCACAAACGTCGCGTTACAATCACACCCTTGTGTCGCTGCACCACGACAACCTCAATTTAAATTTTCATTTAACAAATAATGTTTCACAATATAGTTTTTGTAAATGCGTATCTTTTAAAAATATATATTTTTTGACATCACTCTTCACATTAGCGAGTGCGTTACAAATCTCAATAATAAGATGCTTATATTGTGATGGTTAATCAAGTTAGCTTGCAAACGTTACGTCACGTTCTACGATTGCGTCAAGCATTGAAGTATACCGTTTCAGATGAACATTACAATATAACAGTAGAACTGTTAATATAAGCGGTTAGAAACCGCTACGTATGAGAGTCACCCATACAACGACTACGGAGGAGGGTAGTCGTGCGACGCCGGCGAGTAGTCGGCGCCGTGAAGCAGCGATTAGGTCTGGTACTGCAGCATGGGCGCCGCAGCCAGGTTCGCGTGGTGACCGCTGTTCATTCGCAGTGCAGAGAGTGATTTATTGTACCATTCGTCTTCTGCGCTCATACCTAGTGGAAGCAATCATGTTATTAATACTTTTCATTTACATAGTTCTAAATATTTTTAAATGTAAATTTTATTTAGAAATATTTTTTACGGATTACCGAATATCTACTTCATATATTTATATATATTGTATATAAAACTAGATAAAGCTTACATAAAATTTGAAATATGAAAACTTAGTCAAACTAGATACGAAAAAGAAAATTCGTTCTTTATCAAAATGGACGCCAATATAGCGCTATAAAATTTACAATTTAAGTGCCTATTTATATACGATACGATACAAATTTTATTTTACAACATTCTATATATTTGAACGACAAGTGTAAGTGTGTTAGAACATAACATGTTGTATGTTCAATATTTATAAGCTATAATCTCGTAGCTACGATAAAGGGAGTTTCTCGTAACAGTCTCGTAGCAGTCACCCTTGCCAGCATAACCGCATAGTGATAGACATAAATGTAGTCGAGCCGGCGGGGCCGGAGGGTCGTGAGCTGTACAAGGCGACCCTCGCGTTTTCTCAAGATGCAATCTCGCCGCAGGAAATAAGATATTTGCGAAGACGCCCGCCAAAGTAAATGTAGTGGAAATTTTCTTATTAGAATGTCTACGGTACGATACCTCGCTTCCATTACTTGGGTGTTTTTTTTTTCTACACAGAAATCCGGCTCGCGGCACTTTAACTTTTTACGCTTTGTCGCGTTATGTTTTTATAAAAATGTGTTTATCTATAATTATAAATAAATAAATAAATAACTAAAATATTTCAAATTAATTCTGTATCATAAAATTCGTTAACTTTACTAATATTTATATAAAATCCGTATCATTCTTTAATACACTTTTCTAATAAAATTTTTGAAATAGATACTATATATATGTAATACTACCAATATGATTACCATAGAGACTCCGTGCATACGTAACATATCTTAAATATATTCAGTACAAGTTATCGTGTCTTCAGCTGACTTGAGATTTATAATCTCCGGCCGCAAACTCGTGGATCATTAAATTAGTGACGAGTACATCTCTGTCAGCTACGACTGATACCAGCGCGTCGTTTACTGTTATATATGTTGAATTTATAAGCTTATAATTATAAGCTTATATATATTATATATTGTTAATTTTAACTCAAAGGCGTTTGTCAGTGGGGGTAATTAAAGAAGAGAGTGACAAGCAACTAATATATTAATGTGTAAACACTACCTGAACAATTATTTATTCAATCATCTCAATAAAAAAAGAATAATTGTGAAAAGTTATATTTTAAACTGAGCTTAATGGCCGTTAGTACGCTTTGACGAAGCTTTGACAAAACACTTGAACAAAGACCAAAAGAAAGAATTCCCACGACATTAATAAATTGTAATTAAGTTCTTTTCTTCTTTTTCGAGATCATCTGGAACAACTTAGTCGTAGCCAGCAAAGAGCAAGTTTTCTCATTATTATAAGGGATATTTGTATAAAAACGAGGCTGCGATCATCCGGACCTCGCAACTTTATAATTGGCTTGACGGTTCTAATAGAAAGTTGATGAAAGCTGGCGCGCGCGTCTACCGCTTCTCGTCTTACACTTCAAACTTGTATCTTAGTTGCATTTACATTTAATTTCATATTATCCGTCATGTTATCTGCTAGAAATCGCGAAATAATAATAGTTTGTACCGAATTCAAAGGCTTTTGCTTAATTTAACTGTTAAAAATTTATGTTTACAGGAAAAGTTTCGTAGTTATAATTATATAAATTTATATTTAACTGAGATAAGTCTCTGCGAACGGTGAAGTTTTGTAATTATACAAAAAAATATAATCAATCGTCAATTTATATAGATATAGTAAAAGCCACCTCACATAAATAAGACAAAATATAAGAGACCCATGTACTGAAGACATTGTTAAATCTTATCTAATTATCGGATACAAAAAGATAGATATAACTTACCCATAGTATCCTGTCGCATGCCGACGGCGCTCATGTTGGCGCTGTGGCCCATGGAGAAACCTTGCGGCATTGGATACGAGCCGCCGCCCATTTGCGACAAAGAAAATATATCCTTTTGTAGCTCTTCGTAGCTACCGTGATGCTGGAAGTCATTTTATTGTTAGTACGTGAATTACTGTGATTTTAATACATAAATTTACATTTTAATAATATTATAAAATCAATGAATAAATATCATATACCTTAAAATATAAATAGTATTAAAACTGATAACAGGCCATCAGTTCTAGAGTATGGAATATCCTTACGATACGTGCTTCTATAAGCAAAAATAACTGTTTAGTTATTTTTGGTATATGTTATTATACATATACTTTAAAATTATTAATTTATATCTGTAGAAGTATAATATAAGTATTGTAAACGCAAAGGGTATGGATTCGATTCCCGCTCACTGGAATTAATTATTATTGACATTTCTTCACTCCGATAATGAGGAACAGCTAGGCGTTGAGTTCCGCCATAGAAATCATCAGTAATAAACGAAGTGTCTTGACACTAGCTTGTGTTGCTGAAGAAAAAATAAAATACCTGTTTGTATGTATCCATACATACAATTATATATATAGAATATATTGCGTAGTAAAATGTGCGAACGCGTCGCGGTTGTAATTTATCACGATCAACACTCTCTACTAATGGGTAATGGGTAATGTGACGGCCGATGAAAATATTAACACCGCGGTATTGCGACGACGCGACGTGTCGATGAATCGTTTTTCTTGTGTCAGGTTTATCGGCTTAATACTGTGTTTTCAAAATTATATTTAATATTATATTAAATATTTTAACGAGGCAGATATATTTTTAAAATATTATTTGTATTTATCAGCTTCACGCTGTATCTCGCACACAGCAGGGTAGGCAGAGGGAACCTAGTGTTAAGACACTCCGTTCCCTACTTTCTGCGGAATTCTGGAGGCAGAGGCAGCCTTGGGTTAAGACACGCCCTTCTTCACTTTCCATCGAATTCCAAAGGCATTGCGGTTTTTAGTGGCGGAACTCAACGCCGTGTTTTGCTATACAGTGCTAAAGCAGCCAAAGCGATGAAATGAAAATCGGAGTCACAACCTGTTCTGCCTGTGCCCCTGCTCTACAACTGACCTCTAATAAATTCTTTAAATAGAGTGTCTCTATGAATTAAATGTATGTAAGAGACATTCACAATTTAAACTTATTATTTATTCAAATAGACTTTTGAAAGTACATTTGAATCGTCGAATGAATAATGAAATTACAACCTCTGAAGGTAGTTCTGCTGAGAAGAGCCGGTAAGAAATTCAACAGTTACAAATATCTACATCAATGTTTTTACATAGACTGGTATATCTTGCATGAGATACAATGCATATTAGTTCCATAGACTTTTCCATACCCTTTAAATAATCTTGACCAGTGTAGTAAAAGGCTTTACTTGACAGTGCCGTTTTTTCAGTTGCTTTATATTTTTATTGTGACAAACTTAGAATAGATTATCCATTAATTTATGTTAAATGTAGGGATTCTTTTACCACTTTTTAATATAACTACAGAGATGAATAACAATAAAACTTGATAACGAAATTTTTGAAATAAAATAAATAGTACTCTCTTAAAATTAAATACAGAAAAGGTATTGTGGTCAATGTAGAAAAGGTACAAAGTGGGCCCCCCCAGGCTCCAGGGGGGGCTTAAGTTACGAGCACTTTATAAATCGTATATAATATAATTTTTGTATGGCTATTAAATCTTCCTAATACTATTCTACTAAATCGTATTGGGAATATTATGTATACATAAGTATATATAAAAAAAAATTACACATTTTCATAAATGTGAAAATTTGTGAGGTAGGATGTTCATTCTACTTTCATACAAACTACTACTGAACGGATTTTGATAGTACGACAGTAATATATGTGTATCCAGATAACACATACGTTAGACATTCACGGCAAAACAGCGGGCAAAACCGCGTGTGTACATACTGTAAACATAAATATATACCCTATATAGTGAGAATTAGGTAACTATGCTATTGAATAGCAATTTCCAATCGTACAAAGAAGATTTATAGCGTAAACGTTGATCGCTCGTTAGCGTGCGGCGCTAATCTGTCGCTCTGATTACGCTGTAATGAGATTGCAGCAGAGCGCGGTCAACGAAAATAATTTTGGTCGCGGACAATGCACTCGTTACCGCGACAACGCGACACACGGACTATGGAGGCCTCTCTCCAAATTATATAGCGAAACTTTTATTCTTTTGTCTTATTGTACGCGTTCGAGACGGCAATTGGAGTCGATTCATTTGTTGTAATTTTAAATATTGTTATTTTGTTTGTGTGATCTGATTTTCAATATTATTTACATGTATTATTTATTAATGGAGGCTGAGGCAGTCGTGGCGCAGCGGCACAAGGACTGAGTGAACATGCGGCGGTTTTGGGTTCGATTCCCACTCGATGAAGTGAAATTCTGGTGTCGAGGCAAAACGCACCGTTGAGTTCTGCCACTCAACACGCAATGCCTCCAGAATTCGGCAGAAATTGAGGAACGGAGTATCTTAACACAGAGGTTCCCTCTGCCTTATCTGCTGTGTACGGGATACAGCGTGAAGCTGAAATTATTAATGGATTTAACATTATATATGTATATATAATATCTAGAAACTTAACTAACAGCGCTATTTGCTTTCATTTTTAGTTCACCGAGTTTGTAAATCTCTATATTAAAATGCGCTTTACATTGAAGAAGTTCATATATTATATTCTAGTTGCATATGCATTTTTGGGCGTATTTTTTTTAAGTAAACATATCTTCCAAATTAAGTAAGCTTAATATTACGCCTTTATGTTGGTAAATTTATTTGCTATATTTTTCTAAATATTAAGAGAAGTTTTGAATTAGTGTTTTTTAACGACTCATCATAAAGATTTCAAACTGATAAGGCTACAGACTGTTATAATATAAATACCTTATTTTGATATTAGTATTTTCGAATAATAGAACATGTTTTAGATATATACATATTTTTTTATCTTACCTGTGGATATCTGTTGATAGTGTTAGGATGTGGATAAGGTTGGTAACCTCTGTAGCCTTGGATGTTTCTCATCATTCCATTGCAGCCAGGCAGCACTGCGGGCGCTAGCGCTTTCTGCAGCTGCTTTTCTTGTTTACGATATTTCGCCCGACGGTTTTGAAACCACACCTGGTTTGACATATATAGAAAAATTATATGATAATAAGATTATAGAAAAGTATATTTTGTAAGTTTTGCTTGTGTCAGGTAGAAAATACTATCGTGGATGCTATAATTAGTTAAGACTTTCATACAATTAGGCGAAGATTCTTATTTTTCAATATACATTTATAATAATATGAAAAAATAAAACTTGATTAACTAAAATTTTCTATAGATACCATCATGTAAAATAGACATGTCTTAAACCATTCACTTTTATTATAAAGATAAAGAGTCTATCCTTTATATATTATCTGACCGTACATTAGTCAATTCCCCCGCATGTTATGTTCTAAAACAACGTAGTACAAACGTCGTGTTGGGCCCTAATCTGTGTTGTCAACGGGAATGAGGCGTGCGTACTTTGATATGGTGATTACAGCTGATTACAGAGCGAGAGAGAGGGCAAGGGAGACGCCCTCCGGACGCACTCCTCATATAAATCAACCGATACATAACATCCCACAATTCACTACTAGTAATTTGGACCCTATATCTAATGTAATAAGAGCTATACGGTATAAATAACTAGTATATAGTATATAGATAGGGTAAAGGAACATATTAGGGGGATATTAGTTTTTTCGTAAAGCAATTCTACATCCGTCCCTCGCCGAGCGCGTTGTGATGAAAAACGAAGCAATTTCCGAGTTTTTTTTTTTGAGAGCGATCTGTTACAATCGCTTATTGGATATCTTCAACTCGAAATGAGCTTTTATTTTATTATGGTTAAACTTTTTTTTCTTGATCACATACAGAAGTGTAAGAGTGAATGAATTGGGCTTTATTATTTGTTAATGTCTATCTCTTTATATAAACTAATTTATATATATATACAATAATATAATACATATATGCATATGTTTCTTAATTTTTTTTTGTTTTTTATTCTAAATTAAATTTTAAATCAATGAAATTCTATAGATATATCATAATTTAAAAGTAGAGAAATATATTTTTTACTTTTCTGATAATTAAAATATTTATATGAAGAATGTATGAAACTTATCCTTTAACCTAAGCTTATTTGAGTTGTATGATCAAATGATATTCTATTTATTACTCAGTATTAAAATGTAATTATAATTTAAAATCAAAAGTTATCGTAAAAACTTCTCTTTATGTTTACTTTAATATAAAGACAAAAATAAAATAAGAAGACTATCAATCCTCAAAGAATATAAATGATTTAGTGAAACTTTAACGATTGTATAAATTATTTATAAGGACATCTTAACATCGAGATCAAATCCATTAAATATCCCGAAGACATTTTGAACAAAAAAAAGCTCCATGTACCCGAGCGGCATGTTACACGAACAAAACGATGTCTGAAAAAGCACAGATCCTACAAAACATTTTCTTATTTCCAATTGTAGAATTCATTTGAGGGTAGAGACAATGTCGAGAGGCGCGCGGGGAGGATGAGCGGCTAACTTCGTTACGGATCCATTTGATGGGATTGCAATGCCTCAGGGGCCACCCTCCGTCCTCCCACCCCGCCCTGCCGCTCGACGATGTTGTATTTTTATATCGAAATTTTCTCTAGAAGGGAACTCGACGTCGCCGTCGTCTTTAACGTTTACATTCTTATGTAGCGTCGCCCGAACGTTAATAGCCTTCCACGAAGCGCGTGCACAAGTGTAGGTACCTATTCTACCCTATTATAAGCTTCGACGCTACTTAGATATGTGTATTGGCACTTCGGAATATGCTATATGTGTAGATTTCACGACCTTTTCACGGCAAAATGCATTATCTTATGTCATTTTTTGCATTTATACATAAATATTAGTTTATTATTATTATTATTATGAAACAAGGTTCTATGTAGAATTCTCAATTTCTTGAAATAATTGCATTTCATAGCATTCATGCTGAAGCATGTGATAAATGATGTGCATTGTTTAGATAAATAATTATAATATTTTTCTATTTTTTTTTCCGCTTCGCGCTGTATCCCGCACACAGCAGGGTAGGCAGAGGGAACATCGGTGTTAAGACACTCCGTTTCCCACTTTCTGCCGAATTCTGGAGGCATTGCGTGTTGAGTTGCAGAACTCAACGCCACGCTTTGCCTCGACACCAGAGCGATGAAAAATGGAAATATAAACGTAAAGAAATATTTCACTTCCTCGAGTGGGAATCGAACCCACAACCGTCGCGTTTACGCGCGACACCTTTGTGCCACTGCGCCACGACGGCCACGGAGAGATATAACACCATAAAAAGATATATTATAATTATGCCACGGCATAATTATAATATATCTTTTAATGATATTATCAACTAATCGCCCTCTATTTCACCATATTATGAAACCGTAATATCTAAGATGTGGCCACATAATATGTATGTAAATACAGAATCGATGTAACATGTTTTAATATTTTTTATTTACGGCAAACCCTTTTCTGTTATTTACACATATAAATTAAAAATTAAAAAGTCGTATTCGGGGTATAAAATATCTAAAGCTTCGAATTAGGTGCTCTTGGGATAAATCAATAGTGTCTCGAGGGATTGGGCAATTTTAAAAACTGAGATAAGGATCGTTCGCGAGTGTCTGTCTGTGTGTAATTCGTATTCACACGGACGAGGACGACAGATGGCGCTTTAAGTCAATCCGACTCCGGCCTACGCTCTAAATTAAATTATGCGAGTATTCGCGCATCATTGATATTTCGACAATTCTACCCAAGAAAAGGAATAAAGGCGATTTTTGTTTTTTTTTTTATTATTTTGTAAATATAAATGTGATATTACTAAATTTAAAGAAAATATACCTGTATCCTTGCTTCATTGAGTTTCGTTGTCCTTGCAAGCTCTTCCCGACAATAGATATCTGGATAGTGAGATTTTGCAAACGCCGCCTCTAATTCTGCTAGTTGTTCCTATTAGAGGGAAATAATATATCTATGTTATTATAAGTGTGAAGCTGTGCTTAGTCTGAGCAAATAAAACTTAACTTAGCTTCACGCTTTATCCCTAGCGGGGTAGTCAGAGAGAACGGAGCGTCAAACGCTACGGTTACATAGCTACAAATAGAGCAAATAAAAGATTGACGAAATTTTATAAACCTTAATTTTTCAGTGAGAAATTTAATAAATTTTATTCACCAAAGAGAAGTAAAAGAAGTGATCTAATTTGAAACCTTTGATATCCTAATGAACTGTAATGATTTTGTTAAAAACATATAAAAAGAAGACTATATACGACTAACTCTATGAAGATTTCCCACAAATAGCTTTTTTTTTAAATTACTTGGGTTATTTTCAATTTGAAAAAGCGTATTTAGTTTCTAGTTTTTACCTGTGTAAATGTAGTTCTATGGCGTCGTCTCGCGGGTGTAGGACAGGAGGCTGTGGTCGGTGTGTGACCGGCGTGTTGAGGGCCTAGTGAAGGGGACAATGCTGACGTGCCACCCGACGTGCTAGTCCCGCCCGGTTCTGGCTTCAATTTTTTAAAGGCTCCCTCTGCTATTAAGGAAAAAATAACGTTTTTAAAAATATAAAAACTATATGTCAATGGTCCTTAGGTCCACTTTCAATACTTTACCTAGAGACCGTCAATGTATAACTGTTATTAAAAAAAAACCCCGATATATCCCTATATATTTTTATTAAATTAGATTTTATACAAAAAAAAAGTACCGCCACGATTGTAGGTAGGTTAGTTTAAACGGGTTAAGCTATTTGGAAATATTATATTAACAATTATGTTTTAATTACTATACCAATTATTGTTATTAGTAAATGAATATTTTGCTTAAGAAACAGTCGTGTTAACAATGAACTTTTCCACTTGCATATTGTTTGTTTGTTTAATTACGGGTACGTTTTTTATATATTTTTTATAAATTATTTTGTTATAATACGACTGGCTTCATGAGAGAGTGAATGATTCCATTTATTTTTCAAAGATTTTTTTTATCTATTAATATCAATTTACGAAAGAAAGTGTAGTGTAGCTTATGAAATAACCCATAAAAAATGTTACCTAAAAAAATATATGCACTTATAAGTAACTTAATAACAAAAATATTTTCAGAATTCTTTTCACATAGTAATGCCGGACTGTTATTGAATCTCCTGCTCGGTGGCAATAATAGAGTACCTCAACAAGGACTAAACATACCCTTTTTAAATTTCAATAATAATCAAAATGCTCCCAACGACTATCCAGATTACAATCTTGGTACAAGTAGAGATATGAATTATGATAGAAATAGCGATTATGACATACCACAGCAGCAAAATTACCCCACTAATGAACCTGTAAGTGATTTTAACCGAGAACTTGAAAATTTTAACCAAAACGATGACTCAGGCTCGCAAGAACGTGATAGTAACAGGAATCCATCCAATTTCAACGACGAAGAACTTGGTATGGGCCGTCCGGGTATTCCCACATCAGAAAATTTGGACAATAATCCAAGACAAATAAACAATAATGGATTTAGTGACGGTAAAAATGTTATAAGAACGTATAATGGTGAAATCTTAAATACAAACGCATTATCTAAGAATTATATAGCTGTAACAACTGAAAAACAGGTAGAATTTGAGAACTCTACTCCTCAAGACGTAGTGTTGAATGATAATAAAGCCCTGTCTGAGTTACATTTGAATGATTCAAACACTAATTCTATTAATGTTTTGCCGTCGCTTGCCAAAGTAGTGAACAGTTCTAATATTGAAGCGAAAAATCCTACAATCGTAATAGTCAATATACCAGCTACAGTTTCTCCAAATAGTCCAATTGTAGAGAATACAAGTGAAACAAAAAATGTAGTCGAAATAAAGTCAAGAAATTTACTTAAGCCTATAACTAAAAGAAAATTTTTCTTCCAAGTCAAACCAGTTATACCGATACCTAAGAGAGTAAGTGATATGGAGACTGTGTTTTATATTGAATAAGCATATTTTTTGTAACAATATATGTTACAATAAATGAGAAATTTTATGTGGATTATTTAATAATTCTAAGAATAATATAATAAACTTAAGATGTAATAAATAGAAAATTATATAAATTTATAATGTATACAATATACGACCATTAACACACACGTATAAATAAAATCTAGAAGTCATAGTAGAACTACGTACAAATATAATTCTTGCATAAGGCTATTTCGACCCCATTTAGCGCGGGTCCGGTTCCAAAGAAGCGACTTCTTATTTGCATAGCGGGTCGGATCGATCCTTGTCGTAGGTCAAGTTCAGCTCGCCGTAATTGTAATTGCGTTGCTTTAACACTGTCAAAGCTAATGATTTCAACTCCGTGCAGTCCCATTGAACAGATTGTTACCTGATAGTCCTGGAGAAATGGCGCTCGAGACTGTCGCTTGTGTTTTATGTGTTCAGTAATTATTTAATTTTGATACGAGTATGTAATATCTGTATATGTATTAGAATTGAAATGTAAATCAAGTTATTAAATATTAAGTTGACAGCTGTTATAAAGGAATGCGTTGAATATTGTAATATACATTCATATAGAAGATTACAATATACTCTTCTCTGTTGAGCGAAAATTGAACGGAATGGAGAAGCAGGGATTTTGACATCATCTCCAGATTTTACAGAGGGTTCATTTTTATCAGTCTTGACTCTACAGTTAAATATTTAACAAACTCTATTATATTTATTACTTTACTTTTCGCGTACTTAAAATTTTAATATGTTAAGAAGAAAACTAATGCCAATCTGTGGTTAACCAAACCGACTTTGAATTTTATTTAAGTATTAAAACAAATTAGTCAATACAAACCGACTTAACACTATTAAACATGAGTTCGATTCTTGATACTGCTATTAAAGCTCTTTTTTAAGCCAACGTTAAATATTTAAAATGACTAGCTTTTGAAAATTATTCTTATCATTTGAGCGGTTATTATTTCAACACCAACTTTAACTTACTATACGTAAATGTTCACATAGTCAAGTCTTTAAGCTCGTTTCTGTAAAAAAAAAAAAATCTCATATCGGCGACATAATAAGTTTACCTTTGGTTTCCCTGAGCTTTCGAATTAAGAGGGGGACATTTTAAAAGCACCGTCGGAGGTCGGTTTGGCAAGTATTCATGCATTCCCTTTGACGGCGTCCGAGCTACTTATTAATTAACATGGAGCTAAGTGTTTGCGTCCGCGGTAAACGGAGCCTTTTAACGTTTAAAAGGTTGTTTTTTTTCTCGTTTCTATGTTTTAGATGCTTTGACGGCGTATATATCGGTTACGGTTTGGTTGACATTTTTCGTAATACTATTAAGATAACGTGATTATATTTTAACTGATATATATATATTTTAAAATTATATTTAAACAAAAAAAAAATGGTGTAGAGCTCTACGGCTCCTCTCGTAGTACAAAAGACTCTTTGACACAATCGGTAGTGACTCGAGACAAGTCAACGCACAATATTTATTTGTCGAACAAAGTGTGACATTTGTCCGGGGGCGTAACGGAGATTCAATGTAACATGTCATTAGGGGGCCCTAATCCCCTAATTATGACGATTGACATAAAAGCGCCATCTGTGGCGGCCGAAAGGTGTCGGATGACTGCACTGGGACGCGGGGCCTGAGGGGGCCTGAGAGGTGTAATGTTCAAGAAATGAGGGCCCCATAAAACTATTAGTTTTGGTTACTGTAAGTAAGATAATTTAAACTTACTGTCAGTTTAGCTCAGGTCTTAGTTTATGGCGTTTCGAGCGAGGTTAACTTATTATAATATAGGCCTATTATATATACGTATATATATATAATAATATTTTTCATAAACATAAAAAGGGAAAAGGGTCTGAAAAATTAAAGAGGGATTGTATGTAATGAAAGATTTTTATGCAACTTTGTTTTCCATTCTCCGCCTGAAATAGAGACATTGCGTATTGAGTAGCGGAACTCAACGGCGTGAATAGTTTTGCCAAAATGGAATTATCTATTTAACCCACAATATGATACATTTTTTGGAATCAGATGCTGTTCTACTGCATTTAAATTTTCTTTACATAGTAAAATAATTGTATTCACATTGTATTTTTATTTACAAAATATCTCTGAACATTATACAAATATATCAAGAGACAGATATAAAATAACTCAATATAGATCATCAAGAGTATCATCGATCATGACAGACGTATAAAATTATATATTAATTTATGAAACATTTTAATAATATAAAAATAATAAAAAATATGTTGAATTGTATTTCTCTCCATTCAGATCTTGATTTCGAACAAATAGTAATTTTATCTCGAAAATAAAAAAAAAAATGATTACGTATTTGGCACCCTATGAGGCGCCACGGGACTCCAGAGCGCTTTGCCCTGCAGCGTCCATATGTTGTCGCAACCCTTAATAGATTTATAATCGGTGCAAATGCCGCAAATCCCTCTGATTGAGATCTCTGAACGATCACACGCTTACAGCAGGTCTACTTCTATAAATATATCTATATTCTTATTAAATTGCTTTAGTTTGTTAGGCAGATCGAAATATAGAAAGCTTTGAGTTTAAAATTTGTAATTATTTGATGTAGCTTAATAATATTACTTGCGTCGGAATTTTTAAAAAAATCTAAAATCATATGTTTTTGTTACTTATATGATTTTTATATATTAAATCTTCAAACGTCTGGCCAGTCGTGACCCAAGCGTGCGACAGGTTGTGCGTTCGATTCTCACTTACGAAAATAAAATATTTAATATTTTTTTTAAAATATTTTTTCTCGCTCTGATAACGAGGAAAAGCGCGGCGTCGAGTTCTGCTCTTCCACACACAATAACTCCAGATATCAGCGGAAAGTGGGGAACGAGAGATTCTCAATGGAAATGATGTGTCTTAAGGCTTGGTTTCCAGGCCTACCCTGCTACTAGCGGGACGCAGCGTAAAGCAAAAAAAAATCATCATACGTTCTCATCTTTACCCCGTTGGACATTTGTAACTTTTTTCGAGTGGCAGCTGGGGTCACGACAGTCACAATGGGCTTTATAGGATTTAGGGTGACGGCGCGTGCGCTCTCTATTATCACGAGAGCCTCTTAATTTAAGAGTTATGCGCATATTGGTTTGTTATTAAAGGGATTTAATTCATCTTATGGAAAAAAACACTTTGAATTTACTTCTGTTATAAGTACCTACATACTGATTTTTAATGTTTAGTAAAAAGAGAATTTGCAACTCAATGGCGACGCCTTTTTGATTTTAAATTTTTTTTTACTTGATTTTTGATTAACTTTACTTAAATTGGTTTTAAAATTCTTTGACTTAATTTCGTTCTTTTTATTTATAACTCTATCGAACAACTAATAGTTTAATTCTTATTGAACAAATTGACTAATTGAAATTGACTATCATAACCACAAAAAAATAAAACAATATTAAATAATAGATTATCTCATATATTTTCCATATACAGACAACGATGTCGATAAGTTATAGTTTTTTTATATGTAAAGATTTAAAATATTATGTCTATCAAACACTATAAAAGAAAGTCCAGGTAAAGATTCCGGTGTGGTCCCGTTTACTGTACATCGGTACAGCACGCGATGAACACGCGTCCCCGATTACACTGTACAAGCACTGCATCAATACTGCATTCACGCATGTCACTTCATGTGGACATCCCCATTGACGGGTTGCCTCCATAAGTATTTGTTGTTCAAATGAATATAACTTTGTTGAATATAGAAAATAATATGCGTCAGCTATTCATATAAATGTCTGATAAATGCCAAGGCTAAGTACAGCTGTCGAATGTTTTTATGTTTGGTTCATATTTTAGTGGTGTATTCCTGTCTCACTTTCACGCTTTATCCCGCAATAAATAAATGAGAGAAGAATCAGCAAATTCTAATTCGAAATGGAATTTGAACTCACAAGCATCGTGTTGTTTAAACGTTGTCCCAGTGAGCAACAACGGTCTCATTTGATTATTATTAGACACTTTTTAGGCAAATTATAATAAGGTATATTTGCATGGTTTCTATTATGCAGGAAAATAAAAACACGTAAAAGAATATTAGATATATGAGACGCGCCTTTTAATAGAATTTTTATTCTGTGCTTCTTGAATAAAATGTTGATTATAAAATTGTGACATTTTCGTATTAAGTTTATTAAATAATAATATTAATAATATTTAATATGTATATTATATTATTAAATAATACAAAAATGTCATCTACATAACTGTGCTAGAGTTATACCTATATTTTTTAATTTTTCGAATGTAAATAACTTTATTATTTTTCTATTATTAATACTAGAAATGTTTCTAGGTATACAATTTTAACAGAGTACCGTTTTTAGGATTTCGTACTTTTTAAGGAAAAAGGAAACCTTATAAGATTACTCTGTTGTCCATGGCATATACTCACGCTACGGCCCCATGATTTCCCGATTAAAAACATATTTCCATATTTACTTAGAAAAAAGATATGGCCGTTTATACCGCATACAACGCGAATTTCAACATTATAAAAGTAGTCAAAATTCATAAGGCACTTACGGTTAACCTAGAATTATAAAAGTTGGCAATTAGCATCTACAGGTAGTTTAAGTTCAGGAAAAAATATTTGAGAAGTTTAACTTTGTGGTTAAATTTTAAAAAATAATAGTCTTAAATAGCAAGAAACGCGTATTTTGATACTATAAAGGAAATCTAAATTAATAGGGTTAGGGTTAAAATTTCGCAGCTAGCATCAACAGGTGAAAACAGGTGAAAACTATACATTTGTGTTCAAATTTTAAAAAAATAAGAGCTTTAAAGCTGTAGCAAAATTGGGTATTAAAGCCGCTAGTTCAAGTGAAATATCAGATGAAAAGGTTCTGGCTAAGCTAAGCTTTAATTTTAGAAAAAATCCAAAACTCGTGCTTGTCCGGTTTTTTGTATTTATTTTAGTTTCACGCAGTATCCCCAATCCGGCTGGGTAGCCAGAGGGTGTAATCTAGTGTTAAGACTTCATACAGGAGAAATTAAAATGTTAAGTATTTCATTTATCGGCTATGAAATGAATATCAAAAAACGACTTCATAAATGTTTATTTTAAAATGAAATAAAATACATGTGTAATAATAAATGTTAAGAAAGATAAATACGGAAAAAAAATTAAATACAATTAATAGGTAAGATTTATGTTTGTGAATAGTTCACTCAGGGAGTATATATTTAGATACTACTATAGTGGCGCTGGTTTTGTTGAACTTAGAAGAGTTAAAGACCACCCTCACGTCGCCAGCTATGTATTGTTAAGCATTGAGAAAGCTGGGAACGTGACTTTGTTTTAAAAGCATCTTTATATAAAGAGACGCCCTCGTGGCGTTGTGACTTAAACACAACGGCTGTGAGTTCAATTCTCACTCGGGGGAATGACTTATTATTTATTTAATTAATTTATCCATTTCTTCTATTTGGTACCAAGGCAAAAACAGGGCTTTGAACTCCACCATTCAAAACGCAATGCCTCGAAAATTTGACGAAAAGTGTCGAACGGAGTGTTTGAACACTAGGTTCCCTCTACCTACCCTGCAAGAAGAAAAAAAATAAATAGAGTGGTTGTTAAACTATAAACATCAGATTAAGCCAAATAAATATGATATTTTAAAAATTGTTGGAATTAAAATTTGAAAATAATCCTTGTATTGGGTTATTGCTAAAAAGATTAAAATATACAGCTTCACGCTGTATCCCGCACACAGGGACAACAACTACACGTTTTTATCAATTGAAAATAAACGTCGTGTCCTAACTATATTTCACATATTTATTTATATTAAAATAATAGTTAAAGCCTGCGCGGATCGTAAGACATTGCGTTCACGTCCCGCGCGGCCATTGTTAGCTAGCTCCACTACGTGACGCGCTGCCGGTAAACGTATATAAGAGTATACCTATTATATGTACTCAGCTTCTATATATTTTAGGGGACGTGTAAAATATATTTAATTACTTTCCGTGCTACGACATCATTTATAATTTTTTTAAAACTCTCCCAAATAATGATAGTATAACAAAAAATAATGTCTATTAGTTTCGTATCAGAATGTGTAATATATTAAAGTGAAATAAAGTCCAAAATGGTAAATATGTAAAATATGCATTATGTACATTTAAGTTGTATGGTCTAATAAAAATATTTTAAAAAATTCATGTTCAACCTAATATCGTCGTGCTATATTAACTGTTCCTATACTTTCGTCGTGGACTTTATGAAGTAAAACTTTTTTTTAACTCATAATTATTTCATCGTCCTTAAAAATATTATTTACTTTAAACTTATACGTAGTATACATCCATTATAAAACACCCAATATATATATATGAAAAAAGACCTAAAACCATTAAAAAGCGGTTCCAGTATTTAGCGAATATCTCTTTGTCCGTCGTGCCATAAACGCGGGTGGAATACGCATGTATATATAGCCAACCATATATATAGCCGCTTGAAAATTCAGGCTTCGGGGCGGAGGCGGTCGTTAGTGACATTTTGTATTCATGACGTCGGCCTCGGGCCGATTGTTTGCAATATTACTCTAATTGAAATTGTAATATGTACATATTCTGGATAGTGTCGCAGTACGTGTCACAAATTCCACACACTGGCTCGTCTTGCTTTGTCTAATGCTGATTATGTTGGTGTCAGAAATAGGTTAGTTAATGCATTGGTCCAGTATTATTTATTCTGTTGATATTTTCTTTAGGAAGATACAGTTTTATAATTATTATGCGTCTGTTGTGTAAATATTGTATTTGTACATTAATGAGGTACGAGTTGAATATATTTTTTTAACTCTCTTTATGTCCTCCCCAAATTTTTTTAACTCCCTAAATAATTACAGGTCAGTGATACTAATTCAATTCATAAGAGTATGCAATTTTTCATCAATGTTTTCAGAGTTTTACTTTACGTCTTTAGTTTTTTTTTTTAAATATTATTTATCAAATTATTGAAACCTATTTTACATCTTACTATACACGATAATTCAAATTTCACTGTAAAGATATTGTTGTTATAGCTGTTTTTCTAGTATAGTGTGATTAAAGTAAAATCGGTATGGTCTTTTCTTTTTAAATTCTTCTCAGAATGGTTTGAAATTAAAAATTTTAAGAAAAGCAATCCGACTTTCACGGGATCTCATAAAGAACCTAACCTAGGTAACAAACATAAAAAAAATACAATCGAAATTATAAACCCCTCCTTACGGAAATCGGTTTTAAAAAGGTTGAAAGTGTTTTTTATGGAAGTCTGTTTGTTTTCATTAACAATTTTTAACTAAAAATAACTTTAACCTTTTTTTACCTGGATTTTAAATGTATGTATAATTTCCAAGTAAAAAAAGAATTATCAAAATCACATACTTTATGAAAATTTGAGATTTATATGATTTTCTTATGGAAAAAAATTGCCAGAAATTAACTAAGTTAAAATTAGACCACACGGGAAGCACCAGCTTTCAACGAGCTACAGGTGGGTCTTTAAGATGAGGTTAAAGGCGCTGTTTGAATCCCTGTCGGATCGATCGGAAACATCAGCCGGTCATCAGGAAAACCATCTTGGGAGACAGCAGGAATCATTGGTCATGTCAGTATTCTCGAGCATCGGAACAGACTTACGACAGTGACTTTGACGCTGCGGCCAGGGTAAAGGTGGCGATCCACTTACGAAAATTCTCAAGAAGCCCATAAGCTGGAACATTGCAAGGAATGCCCGCGACCATACTCGAACAGACTTTTAATAGCTCCTCCCCCTTGCTTTCAATAGGTACTACCCAGCGGTGGAATAGGTAAACTAGAAGATCATCGGTCGAGTGACCATCTTCCATGCGTAAGTCATATTCACGATCATTGGAATAGCAGAATAGTGTCATACTACTAATGACTAGTGAATTTTTTTTCGCGCGATATTGAGCATGGCAACTCAAGATGTCTCCGATTCAGGTGGAAAGTGGAGAAGTTAGTGTTGTGATACTCGGTTCTCTCTGCTGTGACAGATCCTTCAATGATAATTAAATTCCTGATATTTGAACAGGGGAGTAAAATAAAGAGAATAATTTTGTATAGAAGTTCATTTTTTCAATTTTACAGCTAGTATGTATAATAAAATTATCACTATGTGTACAGGCTTCTGTGCAGTAAAAAAAAAAAAAAATTGACAAGCGCGAGACAGACTCACCCACCGAGGGTTCCATACAAAAAATGGAGGCTTCCAGCTTTTTCTAAAATTCAAGTCTAGTTTCTATAGAGCCCTTTCATTCATTATTTAATCTCCTATTTTAATAATAAATTAACAAATATAAATAATATTTATTTTTTTAATATGTAGTTCCTTTAGTTAATGCTACTATAAACGACTGAAGCGTTTAGACCCGCCACTTAACACGCAATGTCTGAAGAATTTGGCGGAAAGGAAAGTTCCCAGGTTCCCTCTGACTCCCTTGCTATGTGCGGGATAGTTAAGTGTATACTTTAATGTACACAAATATTAAAAAAAGAAAAACAATACAAATAGCAGAAAATAAAAAAATAAAAATATGTATGCCAAGGCGGCATTATTGCCTCAAGCAATCTCTTACAGGCAACCTTTGATTTAAAATATAAAAGGAGAAGAGTGGAACAACGTTACGTGCAAATAAAAGAAAAAAAGATAATACTAACTAAACATATAATGTACTTACGATATATACAAAAATATATATTATAATATTTATAAATAAATATATGTAATCATAAATATTCTTATACAAACAACTACTACATATAATATAAGTAATAGATACAGTTTTTTTTAATTTACAATATATTGTGTTAGACATTTTTTTAAAAGGTACTGCAGGTGGCACTGCAGTAGGAAGTGCATTCCAGAGAATAGAAACTTTCACAGTAAACAGGTTGGAATAGAAGTGGGGATGGCAGGTTGGAAGTTTGATTGAATAAATGAAATGAAAAAATAAGCATGCGATAATTGTGGCGAAGTCAGATAGGAAGTCATTCCAGCTAAAACGTGATAATATTTACGCAGATATAAAACAAATCTTATATTTAGATGTTATAACCGCTCTAGTTTGTTCAATTGTTTGTACAATGTGAAATTAAAAAAATGTATATTTTTCCATCTGAAAGTCTCTATATAAATCAATTATTAACTTTCAGATGAAGAAATATGTATTAAATCAAAATGAAAATAGTGACTTTAGTAATAAAACTTGACACAAGGTTTGGACAAGATATTCAGATAGTTATACATATAACGGTTTTAAATAAATGATAAAAGTTAAAGATCTTTATACAGGTTGTTTGCATGGTCGCAATTACTATTTCCATACTACTTCTAATTACTCGTACTTCCACCCGTTATCATTGAATCGGAGCTAAAGATTTAAAATTATTTTTTTTCAGAGCCAGGGCTTAAAACGGGGTGTTACAGGAAGGGGGAAAATTATGAAATATTATTTATATTACTATAATAGAAATGAAAAGTAAAAAAAGTAGAAATCGAACTTGCTTTCATCCTGGTTACAAGTCAGTCAGACAGTGCGCCACTGTTCCACGACGACCTTTAATTTTCAGTAACTTTTATTTATCAACAAATGCATACCATAATGCACTTTAGCAAATTTATTATTTAAGAAATATCTATAAATCTTTGTTGACCTACATGTTAATAAGGAATATATCACTATTTTTGTTCTCTATTATGTTCTATTATGATTCTCTATCACATGTCTTGATATTTATTTTTTATATTTAAAGGAACATGCCTATCACAAAGTACGACTTGTGCTGTAATAAGGCGGTATTTTATTTTTCGTTATACTTTAGCTGGACTGACTTCTGGAACATCTGATGAAGAAACCTTCATCAGATGTTCCAGATCTTGTTTCAGATGTTGTGCCTCTGCGTCATGATTGGCCTCTCTCGGCATTATAATTATATAAAATTGTAATCCATAATTTGAGTGGCAAAATTACATTCTCAATGTTTTTTATGTTAAGTTACACCTAATGTTTAGACATACCGTTCTAATTGAAAATATAATGTAGGTATATATTATAAATCTAAAAACTTGGTTTGGTGTAAGATGTTCACACACTGTACAGTGAAGCGTGGCGTTCCCTTAGGTACTTATAATGTGCCGTATGCCATACATAAATTTTATTTCTTTCCATTTGATGACGAAGCGAAACAAGAAGATAAAGCTAGTTTTATAGAAAAAGAAGAATAGAATCCACGATCCACGTGCAAATAATGTCTTATACATTTCTCAATTGCATCACAATGACGTTGCATACCTATTGCTTTCTTCTATTTAGGTTTATCTCGTTACCGCCCGTTCTTCAAGCAAAATCAAACAACAATAAGCTTTAAAATGTAGCTTTAAGAGGTCGGAAAATAAACTGGGTGTCGAGCGTGCTGTCAATATTAGTTAAAGGAGTACTTACAGTAAAATAAAAACTAAAATGGAAAATAATAGTGGGTAACAGTAACGAAATTATAAAGATCAATAAAAAATTAACATAAATGTAGATAAATAAACAACATATTTAAATTTAATTATACATAATTAAAATATTATTTATTGTTTTATTTTCAATTATTCTTCTATTAAAAAATAAGCAAGATATGCTAGGTCACACAAAATTAATTTCTCGATAGCTTATACTCTAATAGAGTGATTCTTTTTATTTTTGGACACGATATAAATAAATTTCGTTACAGGAATATTAAGCTACTTAAAAAATAGATATTAATTGTGTTAACTATTAATTTGGACTCACATGTCATCCACGCAGCTAACCGGAAAAAAAAATTGTTTCTTTACAAGTTTTAATATTATTGTATTAATCATGTCATCAGTATTCAATGTGTATAAACAATTTTTAATAATGTAATATACATATGTTAAATGTGTAAAATTTAGTTAAGAACATTTAAATATTGATTGAAATTCTAATTTTTCAAGTCTAAAAATTTAAATATGATTTTAATTTACATGCTTTTAAATATCTAAAAAATTTGCCCGGCATACCTGAGTGATCTTGCAAAGACCGGCTAAGAGGTGGCGCAGGCGGCGTCGCCGCATGGTCTCCACCGTACAATCCTCCGAACTCCTCCGCAGACGACGACGACGCGTTGCTACACTTTCGACCTTTGTCCGGTGTGTATTTGCTTTCCGCACCTGATTGTAGGAACTTCGCATCTGCCTGGTGTTCGTCCAGCAGGCCGGGCACGCCGAGCAGGCCACCCACCAGGTTGGGTCGAAGCTCTTCCATGATCTTGGAGCCCTGACCGCCGCCTGCGCTGGCGCTGAAGTTCAGCTGGCGGCTGAAGAAGGCCGGGAAAATGTTGAACTGCTGGGGGTCCGGCAGCGTGGCCAGGGGCGGCGCGGGCGGCTCCACGGCCCCCGCGCACGCCGCGCTCTTGAACTCCACCGTGCTGTGGCCGGCGCGCTGGCTGATGGAGCAGCGCGCGTCTCCCGCGCTTCGAGCCTCGTGTCCCGTGCCGTCGCCGTCGGCTCGGCCCCGACGCTCACTGACTAACCACATTATAGTGACGTGGTGTGCCGACACGCCGCCCCGCGCGCTAATTGTTCGCGACTGCGCGAGAGGTCCGCACGTCGCCGCCCTCGGGCCAGAGCGAAACGGCTCGCTCCCTACCGTAATCGATGTAAAATCTTTATAGGGATGCTGCATCTCATTCATCCCCCAGGCCGGGGGCGGCGGCGGGCGGGGCCGGGCCGCCGCGCGCCCTCGCCATTGGTGGATGCGCCCCGCACGGGGTTCGTCGCACCGCTTCGGGCCAGATATGGTTCTCTTTGTTTTATTGTCTCCATGGCTTCTCGTCGATCTTGCGTTGAAAGTTTATGCATTGTACCACGTTTTGTTCTGCAAAGTACAAAATCACGTATGAACTTCTTGAGGTAAAATGTGCTGAAATAGAGATGTGACTTTCAAAGTTTTTTCGCGTTCATCTTATGTGGCTGTGATCTTTTTGAACATAGACTTAGTTACAATGTCTCTTTTAGATATTTATGGA
>JBAIZZ010000278.1:94483-139129 GCA_037355905.1 Heliconius aoede
AAAAACAATTCATCCGATGATTGTACATTACATCAGGTTTTCTATTATAAAGAGAAAAAAAAAACAAAAAGAGCCTGAGCCACAGGCAAACCTTACAAGTTGCGACATGGAAGTTTAAAAGTGATCCGAGGGGGAGCGTTGCCTGGCAACCGCCCACCTCACGGCCACGCCACAAATCTCGAGCTACAAAGACGAATATTGCATTTATTATATACTGTAAGTCATATATAATTTAAATTTTTTGAGAGATATGATATATTTGATTGTTGATATAAATAGATGAAATAGGCACATAACGTCTACGTTTACTTTAAGTTATTGAGGTACATAAGTTAATATGATTCATTTCTATTCTTATAATAAAATTGTCACTTATCGGTGTCTATACATGAAAGAGATATATAGGAACAAAATTTATAAGTAGAATTTATAGAACTACAATCAATAATTATTTGTTTATTACTCTGTTTGTCTACGCTAATCAAAGAATCGGCTGAAGGGATTTAACTCCAGTTTTAACTATTATATTTTGGCATGCTTCCATTTAACATATTTGGTTTCTTTTATTTCAATACGGGTATAAATAAAAAAGGAATACCAATTTAATAATGTTTTTGTATATAATGTCTGTAAATAGTTATTGTATTAAAATTTACTGAATGTTTTCAATACAAGTATTTTGTTTTAAAGTGTATTATTATTAGAAAACGAAAATAATGCAGATTAGTGAATTAATAATTATGTAGTAGTGTAGTTCAAACGTCGAGAGAGGAAAGAGGAGTATCTTAACACTAAGCTTCCTCTGCCTACCCTACTATACATATTGTTTTACGATGAAACGGAATGTTAGAAAAATGTATATCTAATCTGTGTCTGTATCAACATTAGTTATCTATTACTAATTTGAAAATCGATCTGAAGGCAATAATTAATCTATTATCAAGATCAAAAGTTACACGAAAGATTGTGAATTGTATTGTACAAATTAAGTAATATGTACTAGAAAAATTTGCCGTTGTATAATTTGAATATAATGGTCCTTAGATACGATAGAGAGCGGCCTTAAATTAAAGTGTGAACATAAAGTGACTTATCACTACATACTCTTCTCAATTTTAGAATAAACTTATAGATGTATGACGAAAAATACAATTGAATTGCAAATTTATATCTCACACATACTAAAGAACATACTGAAAATGTGAAACTACACTAACGAGAACCCCCGGTGAATTACCCAGCTAAACTTCTATAAAATCCGAGGCGGTACTAATTCGTTGCAATTACGTCACACACAAGACAAAAGGAATGCGGAGAGTATAGCCAATTAGGATGCAAATGTAAGAAAACGACCATTAGGCAAGCCCTACGGTCCACGCAGCCCCCGATGTATTGATCATGCGGACCCTCACACGCTTACATACGCCCGTCTCTTTTTAACTTACCCACAACAGATCGCTATAAACATAAATATTTTCATACGGAAACGTCGTTACTTATATATATTGACGAAGTAAATTTTGTCCTGAAACTGATGTATAAGGATTATTTCTGTGCAGCAGCTCTTAGTGGTGGTTATCTCGTTTCTTAGATATAGGGAACCCCTTGTTGTGCCAGTAAATTCTGTTCCTATCTTTAAAGGAATAAAGATCTATTTCAACGGCGAGTTGAGAGAAAATGAATCGTATATCAAAATTTCAGAGGTTATTATCGATGGGAAATTCTAATGAGCTGTTTCACAGTTGTTGACAAGTTTAGTTCTGGAGGCTCTATGTAGATGTAATATTAAAATTGTGGCTTTATATTTTCATAAATTCTCAAGGATACACTGTGTGTTATGGTGTTTCAGTTTTAACAATTAATATATTATATAATTTAAAAAATATATATGTTATTTTGTAAATTATTAATTGAATGTGATGATAAAGATATAAAAAGTATATTAGAAGTATGTATCATTAATATATAAGGCAAAAACGAGAACAGATAAGAAATGTGACTTGCATTTTGAGAGCTCAATCTTAAAGTTTAATTCTTTTGCAAAAGTACATACATAATATACAACAGTCCCAGCAGTCTGTATTATGGTCTAAGATCCCATTGCTTAAATCTGCAGGCATCTGTTTTTTAATGAAATTTATTTTTAAGAATGATACATGATAGTAGAACAGATTACACTAGGGCCTAGAATAATCCTGTTGCAATCACTTTTAATTATTTTTTTTTTCGTAACGCGTGTTTTGGAAATATGTTATATAATAATATAAGAAAAGACGTGACAAAACAAATATAGGATAAAATCCGGTATAAATAGATGACGTACTTTTCAAAAGTGTAGTATTGTAAAATACTTATAAAATATATATTTATTCACATTGATGCAACACGTGGGTGGAAAACATAGATCTTTTATCTAATGTTTTTGTGAACATAGCGAGTAATAGTTTCGAGTAAATCCTATTTTACTTGATGAAAATATATTTATTTGATGTGGTGGATAATTGCCTAACGTTTAAACACCGTTTGAAAGATATTTGCCTGATGTAGAGAAGTACATATATGTAATGGTTTTTTTTTAAATTTTAAATTTGAAAAGTATATAATGTACTTTCCGTTTAACTTGAATAGAATCATAAAGTTTGTTTGAAAATTTTTAGAAGCTAATTTGTTTATCAAATAAGAAGAATCAAATTTGAGAAACGTTAATATGTATTTGATACTTTAATATAGTGAATTCATAAAAGTCCTCAACAGTTTAGCTAAAAATATTAATTTACCTAAATATATTATAAGGCTTGAATAGTCTTGTACCAAATCTTAGTCCGCGAGTCCAACTCGGACTTAAGTTGCCTTAGAATTAAGCATCATAGAAGGTGGATGCCATTGTGGAGGACTGTGAGGCTATCGTGGCGCAGGGGCAGAAGCATGTGACTGGCAAAAGTGCGGCTTTGAGTTCCGCCACTCAACACGCATTACTTCGAAAATTCGGCGGAAAGTAACAAACGGAGTGTCTTAACATTAGTTTTCCCTGCCTGCATATAACACCGCATATAACAGGTGGAAAACTGCTAAAAATAAATATACAAAAGATTTCAAAAGAATTCCGGGCCTACTAACTAATCATTGGATGATATCAGGACTGCGATTGAAAGGAGGAACGCAGCTAGTGTCATTGAAATTCTTTCACGTGGACATGAATTATGTTCCCAGGAATAGATAAATGTATACAAGTGCACTTAGCTTAAATTGTGTCGAATTTGTGCGGAAAGTGGAGAACGGATTGTCTTGGTAATAGGTTCTCTCTGCCCTGCTATACTACTAATAATAATACCAATAAAATGCAGTTATCACTAATGGAGACTCTATTGTAGGGATAAGTCCGCCGCATCCTGCACATGGAACTTCACCCTGCGGTACGGCATCCACCGTAAAGTTTCCACTTCGGAGGCTATCCTGACGGTGACAAAGAGATGTGAACTTGCCTTCTCGAGGTTCTGCCACGCGATGATGACCTCACGACCACGGCCGATTCCCTCGACAAATCGGCTGTAGTCGTCAAATCTGCTGGGCGCTTTTCCTTCTTACTAAAGACTACTTTGCCTGCAAATACCTCTCGACAACTAAGCCCCAAGTTGGGATGGGCCAGAGCAAGTTTAGCTTTGGTGGTATTTTTGGTTCCTCCAGCAGCTCTAATATTACGCTCTTCTCTTCCTCTCATGCTGCACGGCAACCCATTGATCCTTAAATTGGTTTAAATTTTCTCACTGCGGTTATCAAGAGAGGAGTAGCTCTCAATAGTTGAACTATTGAGAGTCGAAGTTCGCGCCAAGTTGATGTTTCAAAAAAAAGGTTATACGTTTTAATATTTTAACGTAACGTAACGCCATCTAGATTGCTGTAAGAACAACATAAAAAAGTTTAATATAAAGCTTCTCAAAGACATGCGCAAGACACTTTAGCAATGCTATTGGAATTGTAATCTTTTGTCACTGATATTAGGGCACAATATAAGTTGAGCAGTTTGCGCTTGCGCTGTAACATTGATTTTTGGAATGTTTGACAGACGTTCTGTTATCGAACTGAAAGTAATATTATGATAATAATATATTATAGATAATAACAATAAATACGTGAGAGCTTAAGTGATGTAAAGAACATGAAAATCGAAGGTAAGTGTATTTATTCTAATAGTAGAGAAGGTACAATCGCAAAATTGTACAATTCATAGCAGGGCATCGACGCTGCATCGTAACGAATATTTCATAAGTTATATTTATAAAATATTTTCCATTTATATATATATTTGTAAAATATTTTCCACAAAAATTTTTAGCAACAGAAATAAATATACCTATCGGTTAATTATAAAATATACTAATTAAATTATTCAATAGAAATGGACAACGTCTTACAAATAATAAAATGTATAATATCAATTAAATACTAACTGATGTCTCTGAGCGCTGAATTAATATATTCTTATCGAAATAACTTATAAGCCGCGCCTAATATGTAAAATTAAACCAAAGCTGTACAATGCATAAAGGAATTCACGACCCGCGCGCGGTGCGTATTGTCATTGTATAGGATTAGGGTGTTATCGGTGATAATACGGTGGGCTGGTGGCCGACTTTTACATGTGATTTACACATTGCATCTACACAAGATGAAATAATAATATGCATTTGTGAAACTAAAAATATTTAGAGTTACAAAATTAAAATTTTTCATTCAATCTAATGTATTTTCGAATTAAATAATTAATAAAAAAATATCTGTCAAATCTATTATATATATAAAAAATATGTATTGCAATGAGACAAATTTATTAACTTGTTCATTTTTCATAATTCACTACTTATTTTATATTAAATTCGATAACGACGATACAAAATATTCAAGTAATGTATGTTATCGATCATCATTTGTAACTACAATTTTTTATAGTATCGCTTCCATTAACGTATTCAAGTTTTACATTAATTAAATCGAAGCTTTAAATTACTTTTTATATTGGACCAATAGAGTAAAATATATATTGTTTTAATAATTATATATATCTGACCGCCGCACCCGTGTGTACGACAGCATCGCTTGTGACGGACGCGGTGACATACGGAGCGCACTTGTCACTCAACGCATAATTTGTCCTCCATTACGGATTCATTTTATACACAGTTCTATACAATGTATAATACACTCTATAATAAAGTGGGGTCCGATTAAAGACCAGGCTCGTCTTTCTACAGAACAACTGTTCGCGTCGAGGGTACAAAAATAAATTATTCATTCGATATATTGTAATTGTACAGTAATAGATTTCTTTTAAAAGGGTACTTTCCAAACACCTGTTTTGTTTTTAGATTAGATGCGATGATGTTTTTTTTTTAATTGGGAGAATCTATTTGTAATTTTTCTATCTTTTCACATGTCATGGGAGTTTAACACTATTTCTTTCTATTTAAAAAGAGGGTAACAAAATTTTCTTATGAATGTAAACTTAAGCCGCATAATATGAGATACGTGTCCATTTCGCTACGATGGCGATCAACTACACTTTTTTTATTTACATTTTCATTCCTATCAATATTCTCTCTTAAAAATTAACCTTTAACACTGAAAAATAATTAAATGACACCGAATTGAAAATGAATCTTGACATATTACTTGACCGATCAACCTCTAACTATTCGCTGACAAATGTAATTGACATGGTACTTGTGAAATGAGGTGTGAATATTGCGTCTCCACGGGACGTACTCTACCCCGCGGACTGCGGCCCCATGGGGAAGTCCCATCTGTCCATCGCCCCTACCCTTTGCGACAATGCCCCTCAAATTATAGGGTACACAGGTAGATACTCAGTGCCTTGTCTATTTATTATGTCGATTGGAGGATTAATTGGGAAATTTTGATTTTAATAGGCGGTGGTAGTATATAAAACAACACATACTGGCTTACAATACAAACTTTCTTAATATTTCGAAAATATTCTTCTAATATTCTTAATTTCCATAAAAGGACTAATTGTAATTAGTTTAAATGGCAATTAAAAATATATAATGTAAATAAATAAAGTTAAAATGTAATTTCAAACTATAATATTTTGGATTACTATTGATATGTTGCTAAGGGCTAGTAAGTATGTTTTACACATTTTTATTTATCACATTATCAGACTGCTGTCTAGGCTGTATCGCCAAAAAAAAATTGATGTCCTTTCATCAAATAATGAAATAAATATAATTAATTTTCAGCATATATTGTATTTTTGCTACCGTGTATTGCATCGTGCTTACGAAGAGGCCCACATCATCCTCATGGACAAGTTCCCGTGGACCACAAGCATCATCACTATCAGCCTCGTTCGGCGCAATCACTCACAAGTGACACTCAGTTATTACATGACACCAAGTGAGTGATTTCTATTTATATACAGGAACCTACAACTGCGATGGCCCAAATATTTATAATAATAGTCTGTTATTATATTTTTATGTCATTTAAAAAAAAATGATATCTTAATTAGCAATCTTTTTGTTACGGGCATCTGTAGAGTGTGGGGACATATTTCTGCAGCACAGTCAAATTTTAACCGATTTATAGGTGTAATCTATTTTTCTTAACCACAATAGTGTAATACACTATATTGAGTATACAAATTTCGTAAATTAATATTAATTTACATTTTTGTTTTAGACATTTAGAAGAAGATGCCAAAGAACTGACTCCGGAAGCATTAGCTAAAATGACACCGGAAGAGTTAGAATTTCACTATTTTTCTGCTCACGATTATGATAAAAATTCAAAATTGGATGGATTAGAAATGCTAAAGGTAGTTTTATCTGTTTTATCTGTTAAAAAGTAATTGAAATATGTATTAAGAAATTGTAGAAGGCATTGTGCAACAGTAAACGCGACAGATTGCGGGTTCGAGTCCCACTCGAAGAAATGGAATATTCAATATTTTTATTTTCTCGGTAAAGAGGCAAAGGGTGAAATTGAATTGCGCCATTCAACACGCTAAGCATCCAGAATAAGCTTCCTCTGCCTATATACTGCTATAGCTGAAAAAAAAACAATAAATCTGACATATATATGTATACATATGTAGCATTCATACATAGTATTTATTTGATCAAAATATTTTCTAGGCTGTGTATCACACTATAGAACATGCTCCCATGGATCCAGACGTGGATGATCCAATTGAACCTGAACCAGACCGTATGGAACTCTACATATGTAAGTT
Organism: Heliconius aoede; assembly: GCA_037355905.1. Taxonomy (NCBI): domain Eukaryota; kingdom Metazoa; phylum Arthropoda; class Insecta; order Lepidoptera; family Nymphalidae; genus Heliconius; species Heliconius aoede. The sequence goes on from JBAIZZ010000278.1 coordinate 101,736, forward strand.
AACTTTCTGTTAAGTAGTATTACTATAATAATTTTTCGCAGGAAAATTCTGTAAAATTTCTTTGAAAAATAGCACTAGAAGTACTTATTTGTTTAGAAAACATATGTGTTACTATCTATCAAAGCCCCTCAATCAGAATATTTAATATATATTATTAAATATTGTTAAAAAAACTAGTTTATTTTTGCATATAAAAAATTAAAAAAAAAAAAAGGATACAATATATTTTTTCTTTCAGCTTTAGTAGATAGAACGTTAAAATCAGACGACACGGATGGGGACGGATACATATCATATTCGGAGTACCGAGCTGCACGCGCCAACAGTTCAGGGGACAGGACACCGACAGTCGTTGCGGGGAACCCTCCTACGTAACTACGTAACTGCTGGAGTGAGTATCATTATTTTTTTCTATTTCCTCAAAATTCTTGACGACGCTGTGTGTTGAAGTCGGAACTCAACGCCACGCTTTGTCTTATTACTAAAGCGAGGTCTTTCTTTCGAGTGGCAACTGAAACCACAAACGTCGCGCTTACAGTCACACGCGAGTGCCTCTCCGCCACGTCGGGCTCGTGAAATTTATAATGTCGAGAAAAATATTATTAGCTCATCGTGGCAGTGTCTAACTGTAAGGGCAGCGGTTGTGTGCTCGAAGTTCACTCGTTGTCATTAATTCTTTTCATTTACTCCTGTGGTAACAAGACAAAGCGTGGCGCTGAACTCCGCCACTCGACATCTAATGACTCACAAATTGAGTGGAATATAGAAAAGTAGTGTTGTAACGATAGGTTAATCTACCTACCTTCTTATATGCAGGATATAGCGTCTAGCCCAATATATATATATACACGTGATTGGTAGATAGACAGACAAACGGATCAGCCAATATAGTAGAAATATAATTTCCAAGTATTACTATTATAATATAGCATGCCCTGAAATTGTACCTGATAAGAGATAGCTTAGTGCGTTTGTATATCGCGACCTTGATGTGCGAGATTGGTGGTGTCGAGGAATTCTTCGAGGAGTATCCCTCGACACAATATTTTCGACCTTCTGTTCTCTGCTCTTTAGCGAATTAGCAGCAGTGGAAAATGAAAAATAGTTGGAAATGACCGCCTCTAACAGTTTGTCTATATAACTACCAATCAATTGTATATTTTCACCTTTACTTTATTAAGATTTGTTTCTGTACTATGAATTCATCGACACCAGGTAGGTCAATTTAGAAAAATGAGATGAAATAATAATTTAGTTAAATTATTTATTTAGTTTTATAGCTAATTAATTAATTTTAATCAATATATTTATAAAGACTTTACAAATAGAAATAATAAAAATAAGAACATGGAATCTTATACTTGTGTGTAACATGAAAAATTTCTTTTATGTCGAATAGCAAAATCATAATACATAATTTTTCTTTTAATGACTAACTTCGTCTCCCACGAAATCGTATTAATAAATATTTTATACGTCATATTTTTTCCGATATAACAATTAGTTTTAATTTATATTTTCAGTGATGACTACTAGTGCTAAGTGCATTGGAACCGCGTCTGGCAGGGCAGGCCGCGCTCGCCCCACGCCGCGGCTTCCCGGACGCCAGTCGATATATTCTCGTACGGCTCCAAATCGATGCTGTTCCTAAATGATAATAAATACATTTTTACCCTGTGCTTTTTTTATTTTGTTCCATTTAATTTCTTTTAGTTTGGTCAGCTAAGTATTCATTCAGTTATCTAATTTATATCAAACATAAGTAAGAATATTTTAAAGCAATCTCTAAATATTATTTTATTTTTGTTGAAAGTTTGGAACAAAGTGTATTACCCGCGGGGTGGGCAGAGGGAACCCTAGATACCCATTGCCCACACTGCGGTGTTCTGAATACAACGTTAACGCTGTAGGCAGATTTAATTTCTAAATGTTAGTTCTATATAACTATATATTAATAAAATTTCGGAAGTCATTCTTAACAGGAATATATAGTTTACTTTTACCGTTGATACAAATATATTTTTATCATTAAGATGATAATAAAATTTTAAGAAATTAAAAAAAAAAGTTGAAGTAACAGCACATACCCTTGGAATAATTTAGTGCCTTGCAGCAAAAGTTCAGCTCCGGAAGCATAGAGTGAAGCTTGGTGTGGCTTTTGGCAAGACAATCTGTAGAGACAGCCGTAGTCCTGGTTCTGCTGACCGGCGAGGTAGCTCAAATATAACATGATCTCGTCTTCCGTTATGTATGTAGCATTCTTGTTGTCTAAATTACATTTTTTTATATAATTAAATGCATGCTTTAGTTGCTAAAGTAAAGATTTTTAACAACGTAAGTGTGACTAAACCCTGGTTATTGGTTTAAATACAGACATATATGCATACGCACGGTTGTGGGTTCGATTGCTACTCGAGGATGTGAAATATTTATTTACACTTATATTTCCATTTTTCTTCGCTCTGGTGTCGAGGCAAAGCGCGGCGTTGAGTTCTGCCACTCAACACGCAATGCCTCCAGAATTCGGCAGAAAGTGGGGAACGGGGTGTCTTAACACCTAGGTTCCCTCTGCTACCCTGCTGTGTGCGTGATACTAAAAAAATAATTAAATACTCCACGATGGTTCGCTGTATTAAGACTATCACTAGACGCTTTATTAGAAATATTTTGTTTTATATAATATAAATTAATATCAACTATAAAATGAACTAGCAGGATAAAATCTATAATGATATATAGAATATAAAAATATATAATAAAATAGTCAACTCATTCTAAACTGATTGTGATTTTAAAATAGCATTTAACATATATATTTTTAAAAATATTCTCAACAGCTTTATGTCGCTGTCCATTTGGACGCCGACTGCGGACAGATAATCCTTCGCCAATAGGATTACTAGACTATTGGATTTGGTGGAAGTAGCCCTAATGGTCATCTGTACATAAAAAAACTACAAGATAAAGGCAAACGAAAACAGACCTTACTACTCATATAATAGATTTATATTTCGAAATAGATTTATACTATCAAAGGTGTGTTTAAAGCAGATGTTTAAAATGTTTCTGTCAGTGTATTTCCTCATCATTATGCTATTGTGTGCGTCTAATTAAGATTGTTAACTCACTGTCGCTTTACAGCCAAATAAATATAAAGTACGCTCGATAGACAAAGTCGGAATCTACGGATGTATGTACATTAAATATTTTATTTTATATACTTACTAAGCTATGTACTGCATGCAGATATATGCATGTAAATATTTGGTAAAAAAACGAATGGTATGATTACATATTTCTTTTCTATTAAAATGGTTATCATATTATGGGATCAATTGTGGCGCATGGGCACTAGTGTGTGACTGTAAACGCGATCGGCTATGGGTTTGAGTCCCGCTCGAGGAAATGAATACTAAGGAAAGAAAGAAATAACACTAGGTTCTCTCTGTCTAGCCTTGCTTAATTACAAACAGCGTGAAGCTGGGAGAGAAATTCATATTATTAATTCGTCAAATTTATCAGAAATATTTAATTTTTCCTGATATTGTGGTATAGAATGACAAAGTAGTGAGATTGCTGCAGAACGTTTAAATACCACTTATTATGCACTCAGTCACTGAATATTATTGTAATAATATAAAAAAAAAAACTTTACAAATCTTTACCATCCAAACTTCTGCCATAGTGATGTCCTTTCCAGGCGCCGGCTCCAAAGAAGCCAGCTGCCAGTATCAACGCCTTAAGCACGATCAATATTACCAGATTAGTCAAATTTAGACTAAGTACCTGTGAAATGTATTAGTCGTTAATGCCAATTTTGTATACGTTATTACAACTAAAACTATTAATTTATTAAAAATATTTTAAAGAGCCTTACACGTTTAATTTATTTTAATATCAAGTAAGCGATAAATTCGTAGATACAATATTAATTAATTAATTAATATATTTATTTAGATAATTATATAATTGCTATACTCGTATATTATTTACCAGAAAAATATTTCGCTATCACATAGCATTTAAAACATTTTTTTTTCTTGGGATAAGTTACACTAACACTATGACTCATAAAAAAAAGACATGACGTATCTCAAAGGGGATAAGTGTACGAGTGCGGAATTTGAATTTGTAAGTGCGATACGAACCTGCGACATGCAGTCAAAACCAACCTGGCTACTCCCTGTGGACCTGGCGATGAAGTCTTTAGCCAGATTCGACACCACTTGACCTCCAGTTCCGCTCAGAAAGCTTCCTGCCATCTCTATGAACGACGATCTTGCATAACCAGACGTGTCATTGAAATCACCATCATATCTGTCTATGTGTTGATTATTGAAAACTTCAGGGGCTTCTTCTTTTGGAAGAAACGCGCTCGAATCGTAGTTCTTGGGATATATCTTCTTTGCGTACTGAGGTGATGAATAGGCACCAGAATGGTCATGGGAAGACGCCAAATGTGGAGCAAATAAAATTAGAAATAAATATAGTGGATCCATTTTGGGACACTGTTAAAACACGACTGCAAGGGAACAGGTAGAGCACGCGGTAGGGTTTGCGGCGATATGATTGTACTTCGCTATTTTATCTCTTCGTGCCCGCTTTTGTTTTTTGCACGCACGGTGACATCCCTTAATGGCGCTATTGTTGTAGATAAGTGGTAAGTATATCTTTTTTGTAGTTCAAATTTTTTCTTCACTATATTGACATATTTCTTTGTTATTTGATCTCTATATAACGACAGCTTCACTTCTGTTGTTATTTTCATACTCTCAGTCGAATGATGTTTTGGATACTTTGGATGTCTATGAAAAAATCTTAGACACGTATCAGCGTTTAGTTTCACTTTGTATTGCGCAAGAGCAGGGTAGGCAGAGGGAGCCTAGTGACCTGGTAAAAAAAAAACACTCTGTTCTCATTAATACACTTACAGCCAAATGCTCGAGATATGTCGTGTTGAGTGGCGGAACTTAACGCCGCACGCTCCTTATCAGAGTGTGGAAATAAAAATATTAAATATTTCATTGTCTTGAGTGGAAATCGAACCCAAACCGCCCGATGGCCACCGCGACCACCTCTTAAACCACCTCAAAACTTAGACATGCAATGCTGCAATCTGATGCGTGTTTTTCTCTGAAATGATAAATAATATTAAAATATTATACGAGAAATTGTGTCATTTGCGACAATAGTAGGAAGGCGGCGGTGGCGGAAGTAGCAGCACATCTTCATTTTGTTGACGCGTCGATTTAGTTCCGTAACAATTACTGCATTATATAATATATTCATATGTGTGTGGGTGTGTGTTAGCGCCGATCTGTATAAATGTTACTTTATTATTTATTTAAATATTTTTTATTTTAAGTGTGGCTGCTGTATTGTGAGATACAGTGTGAAGCTTATTTAACTTTATATTTATATTTATTTAACACGTCAAACATAATATATCCACGTAAGTCTATTCATCTTTTTTATTAAAAGAAAATATTATAAATTCGCTTTCGTTTAGAGAAAGTATTATTGTCATGATAAATTGATGTAGTCTATTATTACCAAGTTATTTTCACCGGATGGGTTAGCTGAGCATCTCATCCGTGTAAGTATCGTTTCATAAAAATAATCGTTATATTAAGTTATATTAGCTTACGTGATTCTGTCTGGTTTGAGTGAAACAAATATTTTAAGCTCCACATACTGTCAGTTAAATTTCTAAAATGCATGAAGAAATTTCTAAAATGGACGCAGCGTGAAGCTGAAAAAAAATGTACTTAATTGAAATAAATATTTAAATTTTATTATAATCTTATTAAATTATTAATTACCTTCAGAAAAAAAAAATCTTTAAAAAAACAAATTTTATGCGATAAAAAACTGCTAATAATAATAAAAAAAATCTAATATAAATATTTATTGAATTATAGTTCTGTATTAAAAAAACATTGAAATAATAATTAAAATATGATGAAAAGTGCCTGGAAGTATTGGGTACCATTACTTTGCCATAATATATTATTACTATATATGTACGTATATGTTATGAAGACAATAAACGCTTAGGCTTGCTCTGTTGATCATACAGTTCATCTTATGTCATTATTTTGTAATGCTTGCTCTACTTTTCTTAAAAATTAGGGAAAAGTGACAATGGAAAGGTTTCCTCATTTGAAGATCAAAAATAATAACATCGAGATCATTCTATATTACAGCATATAGCATGTGACTAAGCCACCGTTTATTAATTTAAATTAATTCCTTTTATTTTGTTATTTTTTTTCAGTTTCTCGTTGTATCTATAGCAGGGTAGGTTAGTCTAGTGTTAAGATACTCCATTCTTTACTTTTCGCCGGATGAAGCATTGAGTGTTGAGTGCTGGAACTCAATGCAGCGCTTTGCCTTGTTACGAGATCGAGAAAATGCAAATATTAATAAATAATAATTCCCTCATCGGAAATCAAACCCACTTCAGTCGCATTTATAGTCACATGCTTGTGCCACTGAGCCACGATGACGTTAGATTTTTGTTCCATATAATTCTTTTATTACCTACTTATGAATGCTTTATGTTTTTGAGACGACGTATGACGGTACCTTAACTTTCTTATTTATAATTTTTAATATTTATTATTTTAATGTAATTATACAGACACATAGTAGAGTTTTTATCTCCGCGCATTTATATTTCAAAAAACTAATTAACTATATAAATTAATAATTTCACGCTGTATCCCGCACTCAGCAGAGAAGGCAGAGGGAGCCTAATGAGACACTGAGACAGATGTTAATAAATAACAACAACAACAACTTATAGTGATTTATAATTTTTTTTTAGGATATTTTAGGTAATACAAGCTGACATTTCGTTCAAACGTTTGCGCTGTGTAGAGTAGACAAAGAGATCTTAGTAATAAGCAAGTAGATTTTGCCACCAGATGTCATGTCACTGTCTATGGTATAGATAGTGCCGACTCTGTTTAGTCCAAACTATACGTCACTAGATGCCATTATAGACTTAATAGTGGCGACATCTCTTGGTTGAAATAAATTTTATATTTCTGAAACTCCAAGCAAAGTAAGAAGCAATTACTTTTAGTCCACTAAATAGTATTTTAAAGATACAACAGATGGCACTTATAATATTTTTTATATTGGAAATGTTATAATTTATTTTATAGAGTATTGTGATATCATTTATTCAATTTCATAGTTTTACCTCCAGTCGTTAGGCTATAACCGTATAAAAAATTATCCATATACATTCGGTAGTTTTTGCGTGATGCGCGAACAAACTATCAGACAGACAGAAAGACAAAAATTTTTTTAGCTTTTATTATCGACATATTAAATTCACAAATTTTTATTTTTTACATATTTCACGTATAAAATAGACTTTTCTATCCTTTCTTTTATATATAGAGATGGTTAATCTTTATCATAATATTTCTTTTCATCTTGTTAGTGCGGCAAGAAACAGCAGTATTGTTATAGCAATTATTTTTTTTTATTTTTTTTCAGGAGAACGAATTTCAAGTGTAATAATATGAATTGAAATCTAAAAGGCAAATTTGAAGTGCAAAATTATGAGTTTGTATTGACAAATTATGTATGTATTTGCAATATTTCTAAAGCAAAAATGTTAAATAATAATGTTATAATTAATAAAATAAAAAGATAAGTTCACAATTTTTGCTACTGTGTTTCTTATCACAAAAACACATGATAAAATAAATTAAGGAAATCTATAAAGTCTTTTGATAAGATGAAAAATCATAAATCTTCTTTTTTATAATTTAAAGTTTCAACGTTATCAATTTAGTTTTCAGCGCCAGTTACCTATTCATCGGTCATTCCTCTCCACTGGTCAGAGTTCACCAAGATCGGCAAGATCAATGTAATTAAGCAGTGTTTTCTCTGAGTCACCGTCACCGCCACCGTGAGCGGCGTGAGCGGCGTGAGAGCGGTGAAAATGTAGCAGAAAGTGAAACCGAGCCTTGACCGTCACGACTACAAAACTGTGGAGTCGTCTATTATTATTGTTATTGTAAAAATATTTAATTCATCAGTGACTTAAAATAACTGAAGACAGTGAATGTGAATATAATGTTGAAAGATAAAGAATTGTAAAACTGAAACAAAGTTTACAATCAACGCTACGTTTTCAAAAGCTTCACGCTTTATTCTGAAAGTGTTGATAGGCAGAGGAAGCCTAGTATCCAGACTAGACTACAGACCGCCTCTGACTTTCCGTCGATTTCTGGAGGAATGGAAAAGCAAAAGGTTTTAAATTGTAAAGCTAATAATTGTTTTTTCTTGTATATAATGGGTGGTTATGACAAAATACAATTTATATAATTATATATATTTATATAATTCATTCACTCATTTATCTGTACCTATTAAAACAGCACGCGTCAATGATTGACTATTAGAATAAAAAGGAAATAATGGACTACCTCTTTCACTTTTCTTCGTTTAAAATTTTTGTTTTTTTCACAGAAATTTTAAAATAAAACATATATATTTGTTTATTTAAACAGGACCACTCTACAGTTGCACGTGTTTACTTCTAAGCAAAGCGTTTAGGCAGATCAAAGGAAAGTGCTTTGTTGTTATTATAAAACTCTAGAGCAATTACGCTTTCGAACTTTACCGGCGTGATGCAATGCTCGGCGAGTGTGACGGACTCCAGCAGTGAACCAGAAAATGGTTGATGTACTCGTAGAATATTTAAATAACGTGGCTACGAATGTTATTTTGAACGAGATTAAATCTAAGATAAAGTTGTTATTGAAACAGACGTTTTCAAATTTTGGTTAAGTTAAAGAATTATATAGATAAATAGCAGTGCTAGCCTTTGTAAATTGATTCGGACTTATAAATTGTTTGAGCGTGATATATCAGATACAGTTGACTCAATTCTGTCTACATCTATTGTCAGTTCTTTAGAGGTAGCCAACAAAATTAAAGAAAACCTGTATACCTTCTGAAATTCAGCTTAAAAGCTGAGCCTACCCTTATAGCAGGTACTCATTAGGGCTTCCTAAATGTGCTGGATATAATTATTTTAGAGTGGATTATATTATGAAAAAATTAGAAAAAAATATATATAATTGACAAAAATAGAACTTCCTATTTTTTGAAAAATGATTTGTCAGATTTATTTTATTCTCATCTTTACATATCTTTAATTGAACAAGAACAATATCTTTTGTTACCTTTTTCTAAAGGAAGTATGAAGAAAGTTTGAACTTAATACAATCGTTATTGTAACAAGATGACTGACCCATGTAATATTTCACTTATGCAAATGCTGCGGAAATCTTTACATAGATAGCTGTTCCTTATTGTTTTTTTCTTTAATTTTATTAGATGGCTTATTGTAGTAGAAAAATGAATAAAATTTTTATTGGTTATATGTATTGTACAGGTGTAACGCGATCAACGGATCAACGGTTGTATATGAGGACTCAGACTCTAGTACGTATACATTTCACCCAAATATACGTTAGTTGATGTTGAGTGAAAATTGGAAAATACAGCCTGATTGTCATTTGTATTATCTTGAAAATCGTTCTTAAATACGCTAAATTTCATCAAACACATTCAAGGGCTGTAATGAAAAAATTTACTGATGATCTTTTTCCAGAAGAAATTTTAAAAACTTCTAATATTAATATAGAATAATATCTAAAAGTTTCGTAGGCGTAACTCAATGAGAGAACATATAAAAAAAAAGTACTCAAATTACGTAACAGTAAAAAATTGTTATTCTTATTACGAGAATTGACTACATTTAAATGGATTTTTTTTACATATTTACATTTTAAACATATTTACATTTTAAAAATTTGCATTTTCTACTAGTCTGCTGTCAGACAATATTTAATGTATAGAAATATTTAGATATCGTAAAGCTATCCCACCACAGGCCATGAACTGTCTAATGCACTTGGGCGGTGGTTAATATTAACTGTTTTAATCGTAATCATAATATTTTAAATCTGCAGTTTAGCTTTCATCATTTTATTTTAATTTCTTCGTTAATTTTATCAAATATTCTTTCTTTTAATTTAAAGTTATCTTTATTCTTAATAAATGTGTATTTTTATTGCAGGTGAAAGTAATTTCTCGTTAGTCATTTACTTACACTGTATTGGTAAAAGAATAAGTAGATATGTTTAAAAAACCAAGAATCTAATAAAACGGGCATACCTGATATATTCTGACCAATATTAGTTAAATATGTACCACCTTATTTGATATAGTTCTTACATTTAAGCCACAAGTGCGACTTAACACTATCAACTCTGAATCTATTGTCCGTTTCAGGTCAGATAATGAAAATTCTACATAATATGAGATAGGATAAGTGTTAAAATTTATTTTTAGAAAATACTTGAGCACTTTTCTTATTTTCCATAGAAGGTAAAAAATCGGGCAAATTCAAATTCTAAAAGTGTATTAATATAGTATAAGCTTTTGTGTGTTATTAGTTATTTAGAAGCAGCTTTTAGCTTTGATGGAAATATATTTTTATTTTATTTTTTTTAACATTACGAAAAAACGAACCTGTTTATCTTCCACAGCGTTAAATATTCTCAAAGCAGTAGATATATAAATGATTAAGGTAGGGTCAAGTGGTGGACACGCCATTCAAAACAAAAGACAAAATCTGGGTTAAAACAGCCTTTTCATTTTTTGTTGTTTGAAATAGCTCTGTACTTTTAAAATATGCTCTTAAAGCTCATTCAAGACTTAGTTTTGATGATAAAATAAATTGCACTATATTTTTTTAACTTCGTAGGAAAGAGGAACATAGTTTTAAGACACTCTGCGAACTCTTGAATTTTCGAGACATTGCTCGTTGAGTGGTGGAAATCAACGCCGCTCTTCTGTTTGTAATCATTAAAGAATTAATCCTCCCGAATATGAAAAAAGTAATATGAATCGCAATACCATTCAAAATTTTAAAGATTGTTTTTTATTTTTTATTTTTAAGCATTTAATTATTTTTGAACATATTTTCTTAAATAAGATATATATATTTATGGCATAAAATATAATAGAGATTGGAGACCATACATTAACCTAGAGAAACAGATAAAAAGGTCTACTTTTAAAATGTCATGCCTTCTCAAGTGTGACATTATAAGAAATCGTAGCAAATAGTATAATAAATGACTATTCAAGATTAAATTTTTACATCATTCATCGTTTCACTAACACACTTTATGATGCTTATATGGCAGGCAATTTACCCATCTATCTCGTAAAGAATGTATTATGTTTTATTACTATAATTTCTCTTAAAATATTTAATTTTTTTTTACAGTTTGTGTTCCGCTTCTTTGGGCCCAGAGACAGATCTGAATATGGTAGATCCCCCGGACTGTTCTGTATTTTTATTTATCATTAAAACTTCTTATTATGTAACAATGAAAATAAAGTAAAAACAAATGTATTCTATAATAGCGAGAAAGTGCTATAATAAATCATACTGACGAATTACAGTTTATATAACTAAAGTGCAAATATAATCCATTGTAAAAATTTATGCCTTTCAAATCGGGCGTTTAAAGTGCTATAAAAAAAAACATTTGCATGTGTTCACGTAATATTGAAAGTAACCACGCTAACACCGTTTTGACATGATTTTTGATCATAGCTTCAAATCAGTTTGTCAATTTTCTTCTATATACGTTTATGTGAATTCGTTGTATATATATGGGTTTGAAATAGTAATTTAAAAAAAAACCGGCTAAGTTTGAGTCGCACTCGCCCCCCCTATTAAAAATATTATGCTTATAATATGTAGGCTACAGATTTAAGGAAGAGAATTTATATTGTGGTTTTATATAGTTGAGATCCGTAACGTACATGTTTATTTAAATAAGAAGAGTGATAGAATCTGGTGATAATTCAGTCTTTTCTTCACTTTCCAACTTTAAAGATCCTTCATTTATTGGTGAAATACGCTAATATCCCACACATCGAAGAAGGAAGTGGATGGAGAATCATATCATACACCGAGAAAGGCTATATAGGCTATATTACATGACGTTAATTGTTTTGATGTTACTCACTGAATATCTAAGTAGTTACATTAGGCACTTAGAATTTGTCATACACAAACAAATTCTGGCATACACGTGAAATATGTGAATTTATTATAAAAATATAATAATTAAAAATATATAAAAAAAATATTAAAAAATATAATAATTTTATATAACTGAAAATAGGTGGTATTATAATAATGTACTGTTTTCATTTGTATCTATTTTATTACCATCCATAGTCTATATAATTGTGTTTAACCTTAAAATCAATTTAAATATAATAATAAATAAATGAAATCTTACATTGTTGCAAAATAAGTAAGTATTGTGTATGTTTGTCTTGTTCATATTCCAAGACGTCACTTAGAATGGCAGGTAAAAGCACACAATTAGAGCACAGTTGATCGAATGATACGGATAATGAGTGGTATCGCGGTGAGAGCTGTGAAAATGTATATATATATATATATATATATATATACATATATATATACATATACTTAATAATAAAGTAATCGTTTTGAATTCTTGAACAAAATAAAATTAAAAATTCTGTAATAACGCTGAAGCAATATTACAGAATTTCTTTTATTTAAAATTTTTCAGTATCATCATAAAATTAAAGTTTTTATACAAATTATACATAATTATATAGTTGCTTGAAGAAATATCAGACACAAAATTAGTAATCAAAACAATAATTATCATAAACAAGTAACAGCAGCAAATTAAATATCCATATCAGATTTTAAGTTCACATGGAATTAAACAATGAAGATTTCGCCTCATTTAAATCCTGTGAAACTTTTCACGCTGATAGAGCATTGACAAAACGAAAAACATTTTCACCGTGACTCCAGGTCAGGGTTTCGAGAGAAATGCGATTCTGAATTAAGATAAGCGTCTAGTAGATAGCAGTCACAGTGCAATTATGTCGCTTATTCCTCGTGACCAAACTAAAATTGCCACTGCATTAGAGAGCAGGGAGGGCGGCCGCTGTGCATCTACTATCTAAACTATATGAGCGGGGCTCGGTCGTCACTGGCGCTCAGTCTCCGCGCGCTCCGACCGCGCGCTCACACGCGAACGGAAAAAAAAGTGAAACTCTCGCTATGGAAATGATAGTGCTTTTGACTATTTGTTTACTACATTTGACATTCGTTAATCCAAATGACGATATGCGATATGAGAAAAATGAAAAATTTAAAACATATCAATTAGAGGTGCCTGGGAAAGAGCCGATCACTATCATTGAAGGTGAGCCTTCTGCAAAAGATTTGCGGGACACGTGGGATGCTACAGAAACAAATGTAGAAAATGATGCTGATATTAAGAATTTAATGGCGCATATGATCTATGATACAAAAGACAACAAGCCACGTTGTTACGGGCCATCCTGCCAAGAAGGATTTATCGAAGATGAAGGGCCACAGCAAGATGTAGAGGATTTCATTATTGAGAACTCTGATAAATTGAAGGACTTTAGTGATCTTTCTAATGAACGGCTACAAGCTATAGCTGCATTAGCTGCAAAATTGAAGAGGAATAAAATTAAAGACAGATACCCTACTGCAGGCTCTGATGATGAAAATGATGATAAAGTATTCACGTCTTGGAATCGTCTTAAAGTGAAGCAACATAAACATCCTTACGATGACAAGGATGGTTGGGTAACCTTAGAGCCTGTCGCTTGGTCTACAAGTAAAATATCAAAGTGGAAACCAAATGTGAAAAAACAAAAGCCTACATATGTAGGTACATGGAATGACGATGAAGACAACAAACATTATAATGAAGACCGTTACCCTTCTCTTCAAGAACATGATAATGGCTATATTTATCCCAATAAAAGACCACTTTCTCGTCCTGGTTTTATTAATAATAAATTACATATTCCTCCAGAGTATGACACTGAGCTTCCATCGAAACCATCTTGGACGAAAAATAAGCCACAGCACACTATGTACAATCAACATTCTTCATGGTCTACGGATGAAAACCGTCGACCAGTCAAACATAATTGTAATAAAGACGAAGGATACTCTAGTGACGACTCTGTATATTATGGAATGTCTGATGATCTAGTGACTGATTCTCGTCCTTCAAGTTTTCCATTTGAGTATGAAGCGCTGCACCAATCTCCAATCCAAAAGAGACCACTACGGAAACCAACACCAGTAGTTTATGCAGGTGACGAATATGATAGTGATCGTTCTTCAAGACCACCGTATGGTGACGGACAGTGGGTCTTACTTTCAACGACAAAAGGATATAGAAATAAAAAACGACAAAGATCACTTGACATATCTAATGAAAATGTAGATGTTCCATCCGTTACCTCGCATCAGTCTGTCTCGCTCACTGTACTTCCCACCGACGACAGTTCTCCCACAAATATGACAACATCACACGGCGGCTTATTAGAAGTTGAGAGAAGTTTTCAAACTGTGGAGGAATCAAAACGTGATATGGATTTGAAGAATGATTTAGAAGTTGCATCAAGTCAGCAACGGCCTGTTAAGCATAAATTTTCGAGAAGGAAAATATTAAGTACTAAAAATATTCCTGATAGCTCGACTGTGCTAGCAGCGGTCGGTGCAGGTATGGTGCCAGCGGCGATGGCCATGGTAGTACCCATGGTGTTGGGTAAACGACGAAGACGGGATATTACTGTGGAGCCGCAGCCATATAATTTAGATGACCTTATAAATATACACTAATATTGTAATGTAATATATTTATTAGTTATTTATTATTTTATTTGACAATTGGAAAGTGTAATTGCTTGTGTGAACGAAGCAAAGCTTAATAGTGTTTTATTTATTTTTAATTTTTAAGTATAAATTAAGTTATTAAATAGAAAATACATGATAATTGAATGAAATGATATCCCCACGAGTTTTATTAATATTTATTTTCATATTTCTGTAATGTTAATTGTATAACGATTTGCATTTATTGTTATTCGATAGTTTTTAAATGAAACAATGCTAAGTTTTAAATTTTGGATTATATCCAACGTGCATTTATTATCAACAAAAATTAGACTTAACATACATAGTATTTTATATTTTGTGGATGTTTTCTGTATATTTCAAAGTAACACATTATTAATAATTTATTTCTAATAAATAAATATATGAAACAGAAAAAATCTTTTTTTTTTAAATTTTTGCTTCCTATATACTATATAGTTATTGAAATAATTAAACAAAATTATATTACTTCAAAAAATAGATGCAAATAAATTTTAATTCTTTAACAAAAATAGTAAAATACTTAGACTTTTCTTAAATTATGAACACAAATGCTTAATCAATATTGTGAAAAATATGTACAATCAAGAAATTAACATAAGTACAAATAATTGTAAGTATTCTATGTTAATATCATAAATGGAGTAATTAGTAATAAAAAAAAATGTTAAGATGATAATATTTATCATCTTAACATTTATTTTTATTCATTCATTCAAAATCAGTACAGGTGAATAGTTTCGTCTGGTCGATGATACATTTTACCACTTTGAACGGCATCCTTCAGATACTTTACACTGAATACGCAAAGAATTAGGAGCACTGAAAATAAAAGAGGACACAAGTTAGCATACAAAGTGAGAGAATTTAATTTAGCAGAAAATATAATTAAATAATAGAAAGAAAATAATTAAAATTCGTAGAAAATAATAATAGTAGAAAATAGTTTATGTTACATAT
The DNA here is from genome assembly GCA_037355905.1 of Heliconius aoede. Classification (NCBI taxonomy): domain Eukaryota; kingdom Metazoa; phylum Arthropoda; class Insecta; order Lepidoptera; family Nymphalidae; genus Heliconius; species Heliconius aoede. The sequence continues at coordinate 117,508 of JBAIZZ010000278.1, forward strand.
AGCTTTAAGTAGTGTGGGATTGGACACCACGTGACATATAGAATATTTTTTAAAAAAATTAAGAAAGAACAATATGTTAAATAGTTTAAAAACGTTTACCGTCAGAAGCCACGAGAACAGCAAGGCGAGGCCAATCCGTCATCAGCGATGACCAAGCTATGAGCGCTATTGTTAAGAAAATGTGTATAAAGGTGTACACGAAGAAAGTTGTGATTGCGCACGCGTTCAACTTAAACAAAAAGATATAATTTATATATATAAGTAAAATAGATATTTAAAATGAACGGTGACTTTTCAATATATAAATTTCTTTTTTCTTTAGTGGTTTTTCAACATGGAGTATGATAATACGTCTTAAATACGTTACCGTATTTAAGTAAAATATCAAAGTGGACGCGATCAGGTTACACCTGATACCCTTTTGGAATCTCTTTATGGTCTATGCTCTGTGACCCATTTTTTTGTCAAGTCGAGCTCGTTATTTCGAAATGACAAAAAAATCACTAGACAAATTTCAAACCTGGTGCAAAGGAGCAAAATTAAAGGTTTCAAACCATTAATTTCCTCATTTTGTATCGAATTAAAAGACTACAGAAGACATACTAAAACCAATAAGAATAAAAAAAAACAAATTATAGTTGACAAACAAACGGTAAAATTCACGCCCCATACAAAACAGTAAAAAAATATACTCTACAAAAATCAATAGTAATTATAATATAAAAAGTATATTAAAACACTTACTCTATGAACACCAATTGTAAATATGCTTGAAAAAAGCAGCATCAGGAAACCAATGACGCTGTACATGCTCAAGTATATTAAACCTAACAATGGGGAATCTCCTAACTTATCTTCCAACTCAGTCTTTTCGAACACCACTAAAAGTAAATTGACTAAGTGGTACAGCGTGGCAGTTAAGCTAAGTATCTGAAAATAAGAAAAATAATATTAACTTCGCATAGTTCATGAAACGCCTGATAAAAAATTATAGCAAATGTGCTTAACAACAATGTTACTTACAATGACTATGTAACCGAACACAATATTACCCAGCCTCAACGGAAAACAGAATAGAAATTTTCTCGTCATTTTTAATTGTTTCAATAATCTGAAAAATAAAATGATTTTCTATATAAAATATATATTTTTTGATATCACAGGTAGTTTACTTTGACTTTAAAATTAGCACACTCGTAAAAGTTGATTATTTAAAACACTTACAAATACTTATATTTTTGTATTACTTTAAGCAAATATTTTCAAGTTTTAATATGGAGTGATGGCCGAATAACGACACAATTACGCTGGTAATATAGCTCTTATTTCCTTATTCCTTTGTTATTCTCTTTGATTTATTGATTTTTTCTTATGTACATATATTAATAAGCAAAGGACACAACCTATACCGATAAAATCTCTACAGAATGTGTTATTTAGGGTCAATTAGATATGTGTGTGTCCAGTGACCGTTCAACGGGGATCTATTCTAAGCCTATACACAGTTATGTTGGCTCATGTACATTACTATCTATTTATTATAATTATGTACTAATATAGATTTAAAAATTAAATATAACACGATGTTCTATTTAATTTATTTACTTACAAAAATGTTATAGAATATTTTAGAAAAAAATAAACGTTCTGTTATTCTAAATAATCATTATTCAAAGCAATATTGTAAAAAATATCTTTTATTTTCAGTAAAATATATCAGGTAAAGGTAAATATCTTATAAATATAATAAATCCGCCCTATAACAGCAGTAACCTGTGATCCTATCTGGCTTATTTGGAAAACCCAAGCAAATAATAGCAAAAAGTAAGTAATTTTGAGATTATGGTAAATCCAATTTATGTATGATGTAGGTACATTATTGAATGTCAGCGCCTATCAGCGTAAAAATATACAAAATCTCTAACGTATCTTACAAGTGTCAGACTGTAAACACGACTGGTAGTGGGATCAATCCCCACTCGAGGAAATGAATTTTTATTCAAATTTATATTTTCATTTCTTCATTCTGGTGTTGGGGCGCGCAACGTTGAGTTCCACCAATCAATACGCAATGCCTCGAGAATTGGGTGGAAAATAGAGAACGGAGTGTCTTAACACTAGGTTCCCTCTGTTACCCTGCTGTGTGCGAAATACAGAGTGAAGCTGATTTGATTTTTAATTATCATGTACTAAAGCCGTGGGAGTAACAGAGGTCATTGTATGATGGTTCAAAGTTACGGTTCAGAGGCTTGTAGAAGCGGGGAACGAATGTTCTTAAGATTACTTTATATTTAGTAACGCCAAAGGGAATTATATAACGTGACAGTGTCTCGTTTACTTTGTAACAATATGTTCTGAAGAGAACATATTGTTTTTTAAATAATCATTTAGTGTGACCTCACGTAAGAAAATTTGGTTCACAATATAATATAGAATATTAATAATTAACTTAATTAACACTTGAGGCCGTCGTGGCGTAGTGGCACAAGGGTAAGGGTGGCCCGTAAATGCGACCGTTGTGAGTTCGATTCCCACTCGAGGAAGTGAAATATTTCTATATTTCCATTTTTCTTCGCTCTGGTGTCGAGGCAAAGCGCGGCGTTGAGTTCCGCCACTCAATACTCAATGCCTCCAGAATTCGGCAGAAAGTGGGGAAAGTAGTGTCTTAACACCAGGCTCCCTCCGCCAACACTGCTGTATGGAATACTCACTTATTTTATCAATATACACGTAAAGTCAAGTCTAAAGTTTCAAGAGTTATCTTATACCTAACGTGCCAGTTATTTACTACGCTTCAACTCATCTAACGAAGTCGTTACGCGAATGGAATAGTAATACTACATAGATGTCAATCAGCCGGCAATATTAATGAATAATTTCATACATATATAACAGCCGGAGTACATCAAACACATTTTATAATTGTATATTTATTTATTAGATATCTGAGTGTCCCACTGTAATTTATAAATACAAAAAGTATAATTTAGTCTTAATATTTATGAAATTATTTATGGTAACTAATTGAAAATATTAAAATAATAACTTATATATAAATAATATCTTTAAGAAATCCCAACATTAACTATATATATTATATATGAGTGTGTGCAATGGCACGAATACACCGTACGCGCGACGACAAGTAAACAAATAAACATTATATAGTCTAGAATACATTAATATTTGTGCGATATAGATGACCTATTGTTCTAGAATTATCTTAATGTAAACAAGAAAAATATTTTAATTAGATGTATTATACTATTGATAATAATTAATCATTTTAGATTTTAGCTGCATTATTATTTTTTCGTTTGAAAATTGAAATAAACAAATAAACGCGACAAGATGTGGTTTCGATTCCCACTCGAAGAAGCCATTTAATCCTTTCTTTGATCTTGTAATGAGGTAAATAATTTGTAATAATTGAATAAAATAAATACAAAATAATTAGATAATTCTTAAGATTATATGACAGTCTTTTCTATTCTTGGTTATATTTAACAAATACTGTACTAAATCTCTAAGTCTTGATCGTATATCTTTGGCGGGACTAAGTGAACTAGGTGCCATCACACCGAGTTAAATCGAATTTATGGACTACGGCTGTTTATAATGTTATCGAGACACTGAACCACTGTACAACGACGCTCTGATGCATATCTATAAATACGAAATCCATTGCATTCTGACTCAGTGTGAGAAAATAATATTGTGGACGGGTATCCATTGTAATTTTTGCATGTTTTTTAAATAATATCCTATGATAATTTTTTTACAACGCTCGAAGACAATGGTAATATTACTAATATTATAATTAGTACAATATTTTACAAATAATAATATTAACATAAATAATACAATTAAATTTAACATATAAAATTAACAAAATATAAAAGTAATATGAGGTCAGAAATAGAAATATGCAATCACGCTAGATTAAATTTGTGCCTTATGAGTGTATTTTCATATCATACATATATATTATTTATCAACGAAAACATAATTTCAAGAGCGATCTCAAGAGAGGGAGAGAGAGAGAGATGAGAGCGACTTATCTAAATATGGGCCTTAGAACCTAGACACGGTTTCAAATCCAATACTAAATCGATTGTGATTCACTTTTATCCTGACGCAGCATATTCTATATTGAAACAAAAATAATTAATGAAATTGGATTGAAAGTGACACGATATATATTTAATGAAATTATCTCCGTACAGCCGAGACCTGTCAAATTATCATATCGAAAAAAAAGCACCTGCGGCTGTGGTCTGCAAATATGTACCTACAACCAAAAACTTAATAAAATATAAAATAAAATCAATATACTGATTAGAAGCCTTATCTTGTATGATTTTGCTTCATAAAATTCTTTATTTTTTTTAAATAATTTAAAAGGGTAAGTCATAAATAGCGTACGTGACCGAGTAGCAGGTGTATAGTACATTTTATGGTCACCGGCAGATCGAGCTGTACAGCCCTCCTATTAAAAGGTCAATGACTATTTTATACTTTGAATGTAAATTTAATTTATACACCAAACAAATTAATTTTAATAAAATATAAGTTATTTAATGTTTTAATTTTAATACGTTGGAATTTTTCTTTTGTTTCTATTAATTACTTATATAATAAAGGTTTTATACTAAAGTCTTACGTGACAAGACCTTACACGATAAAGGAATAAAAAAATAACCTTGAAAACTTACGCATTAAAGGTAAAAAATGAAGATTATAACACAAAATCCATTTCTATAAAGCAAACCCTATTAACACATTACAAACAGTTCACAAAATTCACTTGAAAAATCACTTTTACTTTCACAGATTAACTTTAATAATAGTTTTCTTTAAATATTCCGTTTTACAAATGTTTATTTAGGATGCGCAGGCGCAGCGCTGTCTTCGTGTCTGCCTCCTCAGCCGGTACGATCTATACAGAGGGTTACGTCACGGAGCGCCAGTACTAGCCCATTGACTTGACTTGTATTGAGGAATTAAAGCAGTCAAGGTCGTGAGAGGGCGACATCTTTTTGGTTTGTTTACTTAGAGGCTAGTGCTAAATATACATTATGTAGATTATATTAGTCATAATTTTATAATAAGTATATTTTTAAATATTACCTCTTAAGATAATTACAGCGTAAAAAGTATTGAATATATTGAATTATGATATTATGTCCTACTTGATGTGCAGTGTCTCGAATTAAGGTGAAAACGTAAAATGTAATGTATGTACATTTTTTTTCTTTCTTTCTTTTTACTTATTCTGAAGCGTAAAACTAAAAAAAATAATTTGCCAATTAGCATCGGATGCTTTAAAATGAACGGAGAGACAGGAGAAACGTGTAAATAAAAATACTTTTATTAATTCAAATTATTTATACATTATTTTACAACTAAATTAAAAATTATGTTGTAAAAAAATATAATCCTGCATCATAACTTTGTCAAATGTGGGTAAACTTAACTTAAGAGCTTTATCAAAGCGATTATGGTCAATTGCTAATTTTATTAAATTATTTTAAGATACCCACTCGTCACTTATATTTTTGTTTTTTTAGCTTTACGCTGTATCCCGCACATAGCAGGGTAGGCAGAGGGATCCTAGTGTTAATACTCTCCGTTCCCCACTTACCGTCGAATTCTGTTCGAGATGAGTTTACTCAGCGCCGCGCTTTGACTCGACATCACAGCGAAGATATGTAAATATAAATTATATATTACTTATTACTTAAATTATAATATTTCGTTTCCTCGAGTGGGCATCGAATTTACAACCAACCCTACAAATGTTGCGGTTATATTGGATGCTTCATAATATTATAATATACATGATGTCATTAATATCGTTACATCTACTATATAATATTACAGTAAATTGTTACAGTCTAGTTAGTATCAGCTAGTAATTTCATTTTCATCAGAGATAATGTTCCTTCTCTGTAATCTACGGCGCCCTTGGAGCCTTATAACCGAAATGCCAACGTTGAGTGACGTCATAACGCTATTCAGTGGACGATGGCCCATGAAGTAAATTATATGGTGAAAACGAGGAATCTGTTGTACTTAAAACTTATTTTGCTGCACTGCATCAGGTCGACGAATATATCTAAAAAAAATTCAGCTTCACGCTGTATCCCGCACACAGCAGAACGAAATGAAATATTATTATAAAAAATTCATTAAAATAATTTAATAATATATAATTTGTACTCTTAGTATAAAGTAATAAATAAACAATATGTAAAATTAATCGCTGTATTAAGTGCTGTAGATTTGGTGTGTCATGTCTCATATTGTAGGGCGTGTGTATACTGAATGTCGTCGGCTTAGAGTGTAAACCTGCTAAGTCCATTTTGTTTTATTTTCTTTCGTTATATACATTTTTATCCTATTCAAAAGTGCAAAAAAATATATAGAATTGATATTTATTTTATTTCATAATATAATATATACATTTATTTATTTAATAGGCTATTATCATATTCATAATGTAAGACGACGATATATTAAATACGTACAAACGAGTACCTATTTAAAATAACTTGATCTGAAATTTAGATGTTCATATTAGTTTTGTACAGAAATAAATTTATTATTATATTAAACAAAACTGATAGAAAATAAAATATTCTTTACAAGCTGCATAATATTAACAAAATGATTGTTTTATTCTCAAGTATGATGTCAAATAACTTTTTGTCTCACTTTCGCAAATTAGAATTAGATGGTGGATCAGTAAGCTCAGCGTTGTGTGGTAATGTGGGAAGCTGTAGGTCATTCAACCCGCGGGCAGCTAACTAAGCGAGTTGAAACATAAACCGGTCAAGATCAAGTTCAACTTTCTTTTATAAGGTTCCGTATAAATAAAAAAAGAAAGTTATAATCCTAATTAGTAACAACGTGCTAGGAGGCGCTTAAAACGTGTTGTCTGTGTGTCTGTATATATGTATAATTTAAAAATAAATTATATCTTCAATACTAACCTTTTAAATTATTTTAATTATTTTAGCTTCAGACTATATCGCGCACATTTCAGGGTTGGCAAAGGGAACTTGGGAATCTAGTGTCAATACGCAAATAAAAAAACCTTTCCTAATTTTAGTAATGAAATGTGGTATTGTATATGTATAGAATTATCCATCTTACATTCATTCTATTATTACGTACTAACTGAATATCTTATAGTTAAAAAAATCTATACTAGGAAGTGAGGCATAAATCACAAGACAAAAGCTCGTTTGCGTAAAGTAGTAAGTAATAGGCAACATTGAAAGGTGGAGATAGCAAAGAGCTCTTCAAGAGATCACCCTTAAGGGCTTCTAATAGGTAAACTTGTTTTCTCCTCATATGAACTATAAGGAAACAGGAAACAGATTATTGTAAACAATATTATGTTTTTTTGTTAATTTTCAAGACATTGGGTATTGAATGACGTAACTTGACGCTGCATTTCCTCTTTGTACCAGGGCAAGAAAATTAAAATAATTTATAGGAATCGTGCTCGCCGTCGCATTTACAGTCAGTCGCTGTGTCGCTTTGCCAAGACGCGACGGTGCTTTTATTTAGATGATAGATATTATTAAAAAAATAAATACTTATTTCTCTTACCTAACATTAAACAAATGTTCTTTTTGTTCTCCTTTTCTTTAATATAAATCCTTTTACATTTGTATTGGACGTAGCGTACTTTACTTTAACGTCGTCGGATTTCTCTAGAATTACCTCGTATAAGAACTCGGTGTAATACCATCAGAGTGCACCAAAAGCCTTATCGGTAATGGAATATATTTTTTCTTTTTTCACCTTTGTTTTTGTATAGTGTTAATGTATATTTTTATTTTGTATCCAAATCGAAATATATTAGTATATCGAGAATTAAATGCGTGAAGGTGATATAGTATCATCAATATAAAAAAAAATAAGTAAGTTCGCTTACAGTCACACTTTGTGTCCCTGCACCACGACTGGTAAATTTTATACTTATATGTATATTTTATTATGTAATAATACTTTTATTTATGAAAGTGCACTCTGTGCTTTATAGTATAAAAATTCATATATATACATGGCAAACTCTAAAAACAAAAATAATAATATATGAAGAGAACTAAATAAGGTCCTTATTGAATTTATCCATTTATGTGTCTATCAGAAATTATATAAAACAAGCATTCCCGTGGAGACGGGAAATCGAGAGTTTGCCTTTTAAGAATAACTGAGACGGTTCAAGTGAAAGACTATATATGGAAAACATGTAGCTTTTCGTTTATTGTTATTACACCTCGTGGCTCAGGGGCAAAAGTGTGACTATAACGCGTGTGGGTTCGATCCACATCGAGGGAATGAATTACTTATTAATATTTTAATTTCTTCGTTCTGGCAACCAAGGCAAAAATTACGCCGTTGAGATCCACTACTCAACTCAGAATGTAACAAATAAAAATAAAATAATAATTTAAAACTAGGTCATTTAAGCTCCTCAGACCTGAAAAGAACGAGCGCAAGAGCCTAATATTCCTTCAAATTAAAAAAAATAACAATTTTTCCATGTTATGGTATACATTACATAAAGTTTTACTCTTTAGTTCTTTTGAGATATTTCCTAGATTATTTGGTGTAAATCTGACTCCAAATGCAGATTTCTTTATGATTGCCAGCAAACTTGGACCATCCTCTAGAGGAAATAGAATGTTTATCCCGCAACAAGATATTGAATCCCGCGGGTGCTGAATATTTTTACGTGAACGATTTCATTTTACGATCCATTAGATCTCGTTCAATTCAGATCACTGTGCCCATTGATGTTTGTCAATAACTTTATGTACCTACCTTACTTTCGTTTTCTTATCACATTTAATTAACACAATTTTTTGTTTTTATTTTTTTTTATTTTTAGCAAAATCTTTTTTAATTACACTTTCTGTATCTCTTGGATTATGCGATGTGAACATAGTGTTGGCAATCTCCGTTGTTAATTTTTTAAATTAACTCCCCAAACTTCAGTGTTACGAAACGTTTTGCAGAGTGGTAAAAATGTTGAGCTAAGCTGGTGTAACAACACTATATCCAAATACTTTACTGTCCATTTTTTATGTAATTAATAAAAAAGAAAGGGAAGTAATTGGCCTAACATTTTATTCTCTAATTTTACGCTAGTATAGCAGATATTAATATATGCAGATGGAGCTAGGTGTAAATAAATTCGATTTTACAATTTTCGAGACATTGCGTGTTGACTGACTCAACTGGATCTCAGAGTCACGTTTTGTCTTGTTATCACACCGACGTAATTAAGACAATAAGAATATTATATACACTCGAGTAGATCTACAATCGTCACATTTACATTCAGAAACTGTGCCGCACAAAATGATAAATCCTAGCTGTGCCATGATAACGTAATAAAGAAAAAACTTTAAAAAATGAATAAAATTGAATGAGCCATTTGGTACATTTTCATAACCTTATTAGAATAAAATTGTTTAGATTGGCTTTATTACAAATGTACATTAATTTTATTCATGTGGCGGTTTGCTATATTTTTTTTATCAGGCGCTAATTATATTTAGTTTCGTATTTTGCTATATGTTCATAATTTCCAATATAAAAAAAAACAAAGTTATATATAAAGTGAATACATTTTGGACGTAACTTAGCTGACGCTTGAATGCAGTATCGTAGAAAGTTCGCCGTGGCCTTGTCAGATATATTTGGCAAAGCTTCATAGTCGAATGCTGAATCATTCAAGTTTTCAACCCTGAATTCGTGATTTACGTTCAAATTGGAATATTATAAAATATAAATTACTCATAATTTTAAATATTTTTATTAAAACTTTTAAGTACGATTTTAACAATATATAAATATTAAGTACATATATTTAAATAATTATATATCCACAAAATATGGTATTTATAAAAAAATGTAGCCATTTTATAAACCTATTAAAAAGATTTTTATTTTATATACACATTAAATTTCGAAAAATGTATATAATTTTATGAATACTAACATAAAATATTGGTAAAGCTAGCAAAAAATAATTAATATAATAATTTCCGATATTATTAAGTAATAATGATTTCACATTTCAACTACGCCATAACCTTTAACTATTACAAATAATTGCATAACAGAAAGTAACAACGTTGTCCTTGAAAAGTAGTATGAGTACAGAATTCTGAAAGCTCGCCAGATAGTTTTTCTGCCAATATTTCGAAGACGCCATGGTGTCGCGGCAGCTTGGCGCCTTTACCCCTCCTAGGGGGTAGGAGCTGCCAACGTAAACAAAATCCCCCATATATTATCGGTCTTGGACGAGATAGACTATAATGATTATGTTTCCAGTGTTCTCTATGAATTATTTTATATGTTGAATTTAGCTTCTTCCTTGAGTTTTTTTTTATTAATTCAGTTTATTTACTGATGTTTAATTAATTATTATTACGATACAATAATATGTAAAGTTGAAAATAATTATAATTATTATGATTATACGCCGTCGTGGCACAGTGGCACAAGGGTGTGACTGTAACGCGACAGTTGTGGGTTCGATTCCCACTGGAGGACGTGCAATATTTATTTATGTTTATATTTCCATTTTCTTCGCTCTGGTGTCGAGGCAAAGCGCGGCGTTGAGTTCTGCCACTCAACACGCAATGCCTCCAGAATTTGGCAGAAAGTGGGGAACGAAGTGTCTTAACACCGAGGTTCCCTCTGTCTACCCTGCTGTGTGCGGGATACAGCGTGAAGCTGACAAAAAAGAAAAGATATTATTCTGCAATATTAAAAAAAAGAAAAAAACAAATGTCATGAACTGAAATATTATTTCCGGTGCTCCAAAACTTTTTCACTCGGAAAAGAACGAATAAGGAACTTAAATAAGAACGAAGACCAAACGAGATTGTTTCTGAAGTAAAAGAAAATTTTAATACAAAATATCCTGCGGCTGACTTTGACGATACATAAAGTGTACTGATATTAAAATATTTCTGGAATTCTTGAAAACTTTGTGAAAAGAATAATATTGTAAAAGCTGTATATCAAAGATTGCTTGAGATATGTTACATCACTGATTAAATATGTGGCGCACAGAAAATAGAAGTAATGTTATTTTTATTGTAATAAGATTGGTATACCTATAACTATTAATATTATTATATATTATATTATATAAAACGATTCTTTGTATTCTTTACACACACATATATATATATATCTTTCATATAAGGTATCTTCCCTAAATATTAATTACCAGAGGCCATCGTGACGCAGCGGCACAGCGATGTGACTGTAACGTAACAGTTGTGGGTCCGATCCCCACTTGAGGAAAGGAAATATTTATCTAATATGTTCTGCCACTCAACACGCAGTGCCTCCAGAATTCCGCAAAAAGTGGGGAACGGAGTGTCTTATCACAAGGTTCCCTCAGCCTACCCACCCTGCTGTGTGCGGGATACGGCGTGAAGCTGATTTATATTAATTACCAAGTAAATAATTCATGAAAATATTATGGAATATTAAAAGTAGAGGCCACACCGATAAGCCTAGAACGGCAAGTTGATAAACCTATTACTTGAAATTTCAAAACTAGCTGATAATTACTCGGGAGGTAAAGGTCAAAAAGGAGATCGACTCGAGCAGTTCAAACAACATCAAAGCTAACACTAAAGCCTCGAGGGCAATTCATCGTCTTTTCAAAGTTCAAGTATTTTACAGCCATTTGGCTTTTCTTTACGTAAAACGTAAAATATTTCTCATACAAAGATAGAGTACTGCAATTTTCCACATAAAATCTCTTATTCGCTTTATAGAGTTTTACTTTGTAATGTCATTATTTTAGACAGCAGAAATCATTTCGGTCGCTTTGATCAGATACAAAGCGCGGTTTTGAATTCCGTCACTTAACATTTCGATTTAAATCGAATCTAATTTCGATGAAAATGTTGTTTTCTAAGAATTCAATCGACTTCAGTTCTTAAAAAATATATGTAATGTCATTTATTTAACAAACCAGAAATATATTTAATAGTTTTTATGTTTAATTACAGGTAAAAAAATTCAAGTTTCCCCTTCAAATATATACAATGTACTGTATTCATAGATTCACTTTTAGTAAAAACAGCAGGAGTAAAAACAGAATAGGCTAATTTGAACAAGCCTTAGATAGGGTTATCAAATAGGCCTTTTTAACACGGTTGTTATATTATACTCTATGTAATTTTATCATAGCGTCTAGCGTAGGGGCACAAATCTGTGACATTAAAAGGAAAAGGTTGGGGGTTCAATTCCCAGTCGAAAAAAATAAATGTTTAATATTGTGAGTGATTAATAGAGTTGCATCTAGAGGTTGGCGAAAAACTTTTTGCTAACTCTGTATTTACTACAAATATTTGTTGTATACATATATTTTATTAACATTATGAACGTTAAATGTAAATTTTATGAAATATCAAAAATGAGTAGAAGCAATTAAATTATTTTTGTATAGTAAGTGGTAGTGAATAAGCAAAAAATATACATATATTTGTGTACAGTAGCAACCCTACCAGAGGTAAGATTAATGCAACGAGACACGAGTATTTGAGCATTAACGTTATGGGATTCCACCTCGACTGTAATATCTCTAATTTGTTATTCTGTTGAGATTCATTTTAAGCTCTTTTCTGTTATTTTTCTTTCTTCTTTTTTTTCAGCTTCACGCTGTATCCCGCATACAGCAGGCTAGGCAGAGCGAACCGCAGTGTTAAGACATTGCGTTCCCCACTTTCTGCCTAATTCTGGAGGCATTGCGTGTTGAGTGACAGAACTCAACGCCGCGCTTTGCCTCGACACCAGAGCGAAAAAAATGGAAATATAAACGTAAATAGATATTTCACTTCCTCGAGTGGGAATCGAACCCACAACCGCCGCGCTACAGTCACACTCTTGTGCCATTGCGCTACGACGGCCTTTCCTGTTATACAATTTGTTTTGCTTGTTTGTAATAACAATGTGGTGCAACTCACACAGTGGCACTGAGTCAGACTTTGATTGTGATGCTTGTGGATTAGCTCTCCACTTGTGAAATTTGCTCTTCCGGAAAGACAAAACAAGACGGAGAGTTAGGTCGCTCATCACGCAATGTCTTTGAATGTTTTGCATAAAGAAAACTCTCTTTGGCCACTGGAAAATAAATATGTCTTTCGAAATTAAGATTTTAAATACTTTTAATTGCTATCCAGTTGAGTTTCATTTTAAACTGCTTATTTAGCTTTGATAGAGTTATAAAGTCAAATTACTGTAAAACTATATAAACTTTAAAGATTTCAATATAGGTAGGTATGCTGCTAAATATTTTACTATAAATATTCCTTAAATAATGTAGACTTTATAATAGAACGTTAAGATTTTATATGAAAATAAATGAAATATTTATTTATTTATTTATAATATTGAAATATTTATTTTCGTTTATTCGCTCTGGTGTCGAGGCAAAGACCGGCGTTGAGTTCCGCCGCTCAACATGCAATGCCTCCAAAAATCAACGGAAAGTGGGGGACGGAGTGTCTTAACTCTGATTACCCTGCTGTGTGCGGAATAGATAGATAGATTTAATTTTTTTAAGATGATCTCTTGATCGTCACTAGCTTGTTCATCATCATATAGGTGTTTATGGCCTGTATTTATAATCTCGTTTTCAAGTCCCAGATCGATCTTGAGACGCCGTATTCATTCATAGTTCATCCAGATCCCGGTGATTTGGATAATCTCAAGATCGATCTCAGACTAGAGAGCGATTTATAAATACGAGCTTAAGTGCAAGTCTTTTTTATTGAAAACTTATATATACACAAGTATAACTTTGTTCGAACTACAAGTGGAACTTTTCAAAAAGGTTTATCGGCGGAATCTCAATCATTAACCCATAATAACTTGTTTAGTTCTCAAGCTTTAAGCTATTAATACTTTACTCCATCTTGTAACTGAACGATCATTATAATTTAAACGATTATAAATGAGATGACAGACGAAATATCAAGACGAAAAACAAGACCAATACACAAATATTCAATATATTTAATATATAATGAAATTTGCTTACCCTCGGGGTCACAACCATCCAAATTGAATAAACATAATTTAACGAAACCTTAGATGACGAGATATATTTGTTCCAATCATAATAAGGGGCGATAGTAGGTAAGAGCAAAAAAAACATTTTTATATCGGATAAAATGTATAAAAATTACATTTCTTCAATCGATCGTAAAATAAATACAAACTATAGTGTAACTGCCAGCTCGTTGCGACTTTTAATTTTCATGCAGCGGTCAGAACAAGCTTTACTGAACGTGTTACTAATGAGTGGAATAGAGCCTCTAACGCCCCTGTGGATCGTCAGTATTTACTTGTCGATGCGTGAAGATAAAAAAATATACTGACAAATAATGTAGGGTGAAAATGCTCACTCATGAAACATCTATCTTTTAATTTGTACCTATTTGCAGCTTTGTAAATATGAAATATTTCTAGGGTTAAATTATAAAACACGTTCGAGGACAAAAGATACTTAACAATATTTTAACAGAATACTAATGTGCTTATGGCAACACTTCCCATCTTGTGTGGCTTTTGAAAGTATTTTTTCAAATATTTACATAATATTTTGTAGAAAAAAAATATATTTAATACCAAAATAAAAAAAAACAGAGTGAAATGGTTCTAAAATAATGTTTACATTAATTGGTATAATATCAAATACAGAAAAAGAAGCGATAGAATTTAATTATAAAATTAACATAATGTACTTACAAAGCTCTAAATAATTAAATAGGAGAGTAAGTTCTTGTTATTTGGTGCTTTCTATCACTAATTTATTTAGATTATTATTTATTCATGACTTAATCTTACTTATTAGAAATATTAATATTAATTTTAAATAATATGTTAATAATTTATCTTCACTAATACATTGCAACAGAATATTTTTTTTTGATTCTCTTTGGAGAAAATTAAGCATATTTTGATAATTAAAACAATATCAAAATTCCAATTTGTTGTTTGCCCAATCTTCATCGCTCGCTACAGAATTGTATAGATTTGTAGGAGAATTATAATAATATTAGGTTCCCAGGTTCCCAGGTTCCCTCTAAATACTTTACGATGTGCACAAAACTTGAAAAACCAAATAAAAATATTGTCTGTATTTAATATAATAAAAAAAATTTACGAACACTTCTAGTCACATGAAAGCTGCGTGTCACCATGGTTACGAGACGCCGCAGTGCTTTCTGCCCGCCCTCCGCAGTAAGCTCCCGCACGTCTTTCAGTACCGACGTATTTCGCTATGTTCTTCGAGTGTATCGATGTTATTTACAATTATTGAATTAAATTACCATGTTTTTGATGATATATAAATAATTTAAATCATAGTGTTCTGTTGAAATCTTTAATTGATATTTCATTATGAAACCATGCTAGGAAATAAGGCAACATTGATAAAACGACTTTGGATGCAGTTCCAGTGTTGTGTTTTCCACAATGTGCTGTGTTTGTGAACCATGAGGGTTATAATCGAAGGCGTCTCATACAAGCAGCAAGCATGACGACCAACGAGCGTGCAAACATTTTCTCCGACGACGACGAGGATTTGGTAATTTCAGACACTTTCGCGCTATGATTATGTAAGCAGGTATCCCAACTTTTGGGCCTCGTCCAAGAGGAGTTACATAAACTACATCTGCAGTATTCAGTTGGGTTAATAATTTAATACGTCATCTTGAATAGTGAGGCAGCATTTTTGGATTCATTTTTATTATGTAATATTTGTTTTGTGTATTATTAATTATATGAATATAAAATTATATGTTAATTATAAAATTATCTGACCATTCCTTTCTGTATATTTCTTTTGTTTTTTTTTTAAATAAGGACCTATGTAAAGTCAATTAAGCTTCTTTTAGGGGTCCTTACCTCTAAAGAAATAAAAAATACTCATAGGAATGTTGCCCTGAATGATCTCTCTGTCTGCCCCGAAGTGAGAACTTACAATATAAATAAAGTAATAAATCTAAAAAGTAACGTTTATAGGTATTTCATAGAAAAAAAACTATTACAAATTTATATTCATAGTTTACTTCCTACAAAATTAGTGCTTATGCCTGTAATGTCAAGATTGTCAACTTATATGAATGTACTTCCAGTTAAGATACATCAAATCCCGAAATTGGTACGGAATTGTCCTGCTTCTGACTAGTCCGTTTTTATTTCTAAGCTTTTTCTTTACATACGATCTATTAATGCAGCTCTATTGTGGATTAATTGTAGAATTAAATGTACAGAAAGGATTTACCTGCATTTTATTTATAAGTAATGCTTATTTTTTTAAGTAGTGACTCAATTTATAAATGTGTATCTTGTATGCATTTAAGATTTTGGGCAAATTTTAATGATAGATTATAATTTACTAATTTCAGATTAGTTCGTACAAAGTGTGAGTTTATAAAAAGCTCAAATTGAAACTAGCACTTAAAAAGGTTTTATATTTTCAAATTTGAGATGACGCTTATCTTGATTGTTATAAAAAAAATCAACCAATAACCATACATTTGAAGTATCATATATAAAACTACGAATATAATTAAAACATTAAGAGCCCCTGCAAGTTCTTTTTAAAGAAGCAGTCATGGATTGGAAAGCTAATTTCGCTCTTATAAATAGTTCCATAGAGGCTAAAGTTTGTCAAATAGAAATATATAGATTCACTAGGGTTCTAGCACCTTTGCTCTCCGAATTTCAGGCTGTTTACAGATGTTTTTTACAGCAACAAAAAACAAAAACTAGTGTCATATAATATAAAATATGTATATCTTAATATGTTACATTTTGGTTATGGCCATTATTTTACTTGATATCGTTTTTGCGCTCTCTAGTCTCTCTTGCAAGCTTCAGGCTTGCAATATTAATGCGGTAGCTACGCTACTGTAGCAAGTTACGAGGGAAGTTGCAGAGTTGGTAATACTTCCGTGGTCTGCTGCATGCCTGGGTGGATGGGGGCATCACTTAAACTTAAACATTCTGCTGAAGTGAAATTTTTACTGCAACTTTAATCATTTTTAATATAATAACACACACATATTTTTATATCATTTTTATAGAAATATATATTTAATTATCTGTGATAATGATACCTTTGAAACCGACTGGAGCGAGCATTTAATTCCCAAGGCGTGTTTACATTTATAAAATCATGAATTTAGTAATACCACACTCTTTAATAGTAACATACTCTTTGTCATATTATTTAATTTAATTTTCAAGAAATCCAAGCATGTAAAATTATATTGCATATTATTATTACAACATGCAATGCCTCTAGATTTTGGCTAAAATGAGGCACGG
The DNA here is from genome assembly GCA_037355905.1 of Heliconius aoede. Taxonomy (NCBI): domain Eukaryota; kingdom Metazoa; phylum Arthropoda; class Insecta; order Lepidoptera; family Nymphalidae; genus Heliconius; species Heliconius aoede. Next base: position 134,902 of record JBAIZZ010000278.1, read on the forward strand.
AGTGTATTAACAGTAGTTTTTACATTTCCATTTCTTCACTCTGGTATCGATTCAAAGCGCGGCGTTGAGTCCCGCCACTCAACACCCAATGTTTCCAAAAATTCGGCGGAAAGTGGGTTCCTAACTTTAGGTACCCTCTGCCTACCCTGCTGTGCGCGGGATACAGCTACAGCAGGGAAGCTGATTTGATAAAATCATAATAAAATAAATGAACAAAATTGTGTTTTTTTATGAGCACTTAACTAAGTGTACGAAGTTTTCACATAATTCACATCACTTGTAATAATTCCAATAATATTCGATATTGTTAGGTTGAAATTTTCCAAGGGTTCTTTGAAAGTTCAGAAGTAAATTTTAGGAAATGCCAACGGGCCGGGCGCCCTAATGGGAGGTCAAACACGAACCGTGACACGAGGAGGTTTGAGATTATAACATATTAACCACAACCCCCCCCCCCCCTTGCAACTATCTCATATATCGAATTAGGTCTTGTTCTTTCCATAAAAAAGCTCTAGTTTTGGGCCTAAGCTTTGAACAGATATATTCGTGTAAATGTTTTTTTTTCTAATTTTTCGGGGAAAATTTATTGTTAGTAATTTTTTTGGGCTGAGTATCAGATACTCTAGGGTGGGTTCTACATTCTTCCTACACCCGTGCCCATAATATCTAATAGAATGAACTATAAGTTAATATAGTTGCGTTAATCTACGTAGGTATATTTGTAATTTTGACAATATAAGCTACGTGATCTGTCGTATATGAGAAACACGCAAAAGAGGCTCAATTTTCGATCGACATGTGCAATTAACTCGCAGTTGTGCGCGGCTAATAGAGCAAGGCGTATGTAACATAACTTATATCAATTTATATTTGATATATATATATATATAAGATTCGATTCCCATTTGGGGAAATGGTTTTTTTTTATATTTTAATTTCTTTCGCTTTGGTACTATGACAAAAAGCGTAAAATTGAGATCTACAAATCCTCGAAAAATTCGGAGTTATATAATAACGACTATCCCGTTACTGTGAACACTTTAACTAATGTCAATATAAACTATTAATAGTCCAAAACGTGAGTGTAATTACACATAAATATTTTTTTTTTACCTCTACGGTTTTTTATATATAGCAGAGTGAGCTATACATATTAAGTGGTCCTACTAGAGGAATTGGAAATTCTTTTTAAATTAAATTGCTAGTGGGATTAAAACCAGGCCCACAACTTCGTTCGCATGTAGTTAAATACAACGGATAATTTGTTTTTTTTTTTAATTGTATTAGTGAACACAATCAATAATATTAGAAGTTAATTATTGAAAATTTATAATGAGTTGTATTAGATAAACTCATCTTACATATTTTCTAAAAAAGTCATTCCATATGGCGCTTTTTGAATTCCCCTGAGAGATAAAAATTTCGTTCTTATCTAAGACAAATTGTATCCAAAAACTATTATTTAATACAAAATATATATGTATAATAAATTATTATACATTTTGTAAATATAGTTTCATACTTGCGTATTTTTTATAATAAGTGCAAAGAAGTTTATATTCATGAGGATCACGTCAAAAGGTTATAATATATATATACTCAACAACGTGACGTTCAGGTGCCGGGTAGAAGGGACGGCGATCGATCATATTACGTGGTGGCCAGTTTTTGCACGAAAAAATATTAAAATTAATTTATCAAAGGTGCAGGTGCAATTTGTCATTTTATTTTTATGATTTTCACTTAGTGTAAAGAAAAATATTGAAAATTATAAAATGAAAATATATTAAAAATGTAACCTATTTCCTTAATATTTTGCTGTTAAGCAGTTAATTGAAGTTTTTGTGACACTTTGTGCCCATTTTGGGAAAATAAATGGCCATACTACGTAAACTTAAATTTAGTTTTCATATTAAAAAGTAAAAATCATCATAGAAGGTAGGCTATACAATGATATTAATAATATTAATGACATTTAAAGGTCTTCTGACTTGTATCGTTACCATAAATACGGAAAGCTTAACAACACATATACATGAAACGAATAAAAAGATTTGAATTTTCTTTATAAAAAGTACACAGTTATAAAAAGCTCTCTATTATTATCTATCGTTTAACAGAAGTCCACCGCTCCTATGTGACTTGATGTAGGTGTAATATTTCGTAATTTAATACATTGCCACGACTGGTCTCAAATATAAATTTAAAAATGTAAATAGATGCTACGACATAACGTCTACGAGTATATATCAGTTCTTCTTCAATAGTCACGCGTCCCACGGGATGCTGTGAACTCACTCTGTTGAAAGGGAATACCTACCTATTCTATTGCAAGCAAGTGTCTAGTGCTCTTGAGTGACGTTGAGAGTCCTAAATATTGTAATCTCAACTAAAGATTTGCCAATTTCAATATAACAGTTGTATAAATAACTGTTTCAGAAACCAACAATTTAGTCGAGTAAAGTTTAAAGTACGTTACTTTAAATTTAGGCAAAGGTCGGAAACATACCTACGCAGATTTCCTAGGCTTATCTCATAAATAAATTTAAAAAAAATAAATAAAATTAAAACGTTATAATGACAGAATAATAAATATGATGACGATTTGTTCTTTTTCCCTAAAAAAATCGCCTTAATAAATTACTTAGGTGTTAAGAAGTAAAGGAAATGAACAGAAAATAAATTTTCATTTGTGACATGAATAATAATGAGAAAAAAAAGTACATTTTGAGACATGAAAGTAAATTAAGTTACTTAAGAAAATTTTATATAGTAAAGTTGTTTGTAATTTCTTTTAAACTTATTTTTTTACATATAGTATAGGTTTTTTTTTATGGTTTTATTAGTTTTCAGAACAAAACATTGAATACAAGAAGAAATAAAAAACGGTGAACATAATAAATCATACTTTTACAGAACTGATTTTCGTTGTTTTACGTTATGTTGATAATATCTTAATTTCCGCTAAGAGAAGGGTAGGCAGAGGGAACCTAGTGTTTAAACATGTCGTTCCCAAATCGCCACCAAATTTTTGCTTCAACATCATGCTTGCACGCTTGCCTCGACACCAGAGCGAAGAAATAAAATAAATAAAGAAAAATTGGGTGTAGCTGTGTCATGGAAACGACCGTTTGTTATACATGAATGCCTTTATGTAACTGGCCTTTACGTTTATTGGACATATTTCATCAGCGTTTGCGTTTTCAAATTAATTTCCGCCATCATCAATTTCCACATCAATGTTAACTCCATTAAGATGAAGTTATTGATGCTGGGATATAGGTGACTCCGGCGGCTTTGCGAGTTGATGATGATGATGTAATCGATTGATGATCGTAACGGGAGAGATATTTTCGAAGTGGACGACGAGTGCTTCGTAAAATACAATGTAGATCAGAATTGGAAACGGATTCTGGGCGAATCTCTGGCACACATCTCATCTCTAACAGTAATCTCTAATCTAATCCGTGATAAAGATTGAAATTTTCTCGGTTATTGATCTTATAATGGTCATCTAACCGCTGTGTAATGTGAATACATAAAATAATAATTTTTTTGTCTGTTTTTTACACAACTAAACGGGTGTGTGCGGCAATTATGTAAAGCTTTGAAACATACAGAAATAAAATAATTATCATTCAACTGAATGAACACACCCAACTGAGCTGTAATATTTCGCTAATAAGCAAATGATGTAGCTAAGTAGACTGAGATCCCTGGGCCTCCAGATCTACATCAATTTAGCAAAGCTGAAATTTTGAGGATTAATAGTCTAATATGTAGTTAAGATGATATGCGTACTTACTAACTTGAAAGCGGGGCCCTTTGAGAGGTACACGCTCACCTACGTTAGACTAACAATTCTCAAAATTTCAGCTTAGATAAAATTAAGTGTATCTGGAATCGAGGCAAAGCGTGGCGTTGAGTTCTGCTACTCAACACGCAAGCGCGGCAGACTCGACCGGATTAATACCACCCCCGGCATTTAAAACCGGCGTGAAGTAGTGACTTTTACCGCTGCGTTTCGCATTAGGTAATGCCGGGTCCCGGCGCCCAACATCCTCTACCTTATAGGCCCACAATGCTCCTGTAGCTCCTCCGGTGTTACACGGAGTCGTGGGCGGCGGTGATCACTAACCATCAGGTGACCCGAACGCCCACTTTCCTTGTCCTCTTCCATAATATATATATATATATATATATATATATATATATATATATATATATA
>JBAIZZ010000278.1:145997-173557 GCA_037355905.1 Heliconius aoede
AACGTGTGACTGTAAATACGTAGGTTGTGGCTTCGATTCCCACTCGGTGAAATGGATTATTATTTATTAATATTTTCATTAATAACGTCTCGGATTCTTACGGAAAGCGGAGAACGGAGTGTCTTTGCCTATCCTGAAGGATTACGCGTACAGGTGAATGAAAAAAAACATCTTATGCCTAACAAAAATGATATATATCAGTTAGTAAGCCACATCGTCACTGCTCACTAGACTCGTTCGTATAAGTGGATAAGCGTCGGGTGCAGAATTGTAATGGCTGGATATCTAGTTAAAAGGAAACGATTCCCTTAAGAATTTTCAGTATTTTGCATTAAGTAGAAATAATTGAAATAAATAATTAACGCCGCGCATCTGACAGTTGAAAATGTTCTTTTTCTTTTATCATTTTTTGTTATTTTTGTGATGTGAAATAGCTATATAGGTACACATTCCGAATGGTCTACGCGATAAGTAGTCTTTATATAATAGTTCAATTATATTTTTATTAATATATATACCGTTCTTGTTCAAAAATAATTAATCTCATTTACAATTGGATTTTCTGTTTGATTTTCAGAATAACTAAAATGAAATTTGTAATACATTTTGTAAACTTTTACGAAATTCATGTTAAAAAACGTAGAGCCGCATATATTCAGAAAAAATAAAACTGATAATATTATAGCATGTTATTACAAAAATATCCTCATCTGCATGGCTTTTAAGAACAAAAATACTAAATATATAAAATATTATATATAGAAGTAAATTTTCTTTATTACATTACATTTTTTATTAAAGCGAGTTTCTTTTTCATTATTAGCTTTTGTTTGAGCTCGAGAGTAACGAACCAACAAGATAGAGTTTATATTTGGCTATTCGATCCTTTGTTATTTTTCTAGATGAATACTTTATACAAAATTAATTAACCGTTAAATAGGTTAAGCATCTTTCATTACATTATTAATTTATTTTAAAAAGATCCTTGAAAACACCAATACATTAGTTTTAAGCATATTATACGCTTATTATAAAGATAAGGCCGGCAACGCACCTGTAGCTCCTCTGGTGTTGCACGGGGTCGTGGGCGGCGGTGATCACTTACCATCAGGTGACCCGAACGCTCGTTTGCCTTGTCCTCTCCCATTAAAAAAAAAACTAGCCGTGGCCCAGGGGCACAATTGTGCGACTGTAAACGATATTGGGTTGTAGATTCGATTCCTATCCGAGGAAGTGTGATATTTATTATTTCCATTTCTCCGCTCAACACGCAATGCCTTCGGGATTAAGCGAAAAGTGGGGACCGGAAGGACTGAAGTTAAAAAAAACCCATCATTGAGATATATACGACGTCTGAACTGTTAAAACACAAACAAAGAAACATATCAATCACAATGGTAGTCAAAGTAAGCAAGAATAAAAAATATTTCTTACTATATGTTATATTTGCCTAAATAAATTTAACACTTTTCATATTTCACCGAGACTACGTTATAAAACCTATAAAGCCTCCAACCGAGAAATACTTTACGTAGTAGAGACGACGGAGAGGCTGGGATGGGGTCGCCGTCATCAATCAAAGGTACTACTTGTCTGTGATTTATTCCTTCTTTCAGATGATATATCGCTCCAGTAGGATACAACCTTTTATGAATTATTATAATTCACGTAGAAATCACATTAAAGTGTTTTTCTTAAAGATGTTCAACACATCTTTCTATAGCTTTAAGTCAAGTACTGTAAAGTTTGTAGTTTCTTATAAATTTAAATATTATTTATTGCTGTTTTTCAAGAAGACCGTTTTATTATTATTACGAATTCAATTGTAGTGATATTATGTTAACACAGTGTTTTCCACTTTCCATTAAAAGTTAGATATTGTGAGTAATAAAGATCCCGCAAATACTGCAATTCTATGAAAATAATAAAATAGCTTTCAAAGGCCGTTTGTGCATGTAGCACAAACTTCAAAAATAAAGAAATAACACAAAAATATCTCCGAGCGATTGTTTAAAGTTAACACGGTCTTTCATGCAAACTATAGAAGCGATTATGCAACAATTATCGAGTCACACTTTCAATGTTAACAATATTTTTTTTAGTTTGTGGTTTGGTTAGGTTTAGTTTATTTGTTTTAGGGTTCTGTAGCTCAAAAGGTAGAAACGGAACTCTTATATGATCTTTGTCCGTCTATAAATTCCGGATATAAAGCTTAAGTTAACATCAAAATTTCAGGCCTATGGTCTCTGGAAGTAGAGACAAAATTAAGCTTCTAAGTCAACGCAATCAAAAGATACAAGCATTTGTGCATCGATTTTACTGCATTTTGTATCAAACTAGAGCTAAGAAATTGGTAGGAAGTGAGAACTTACAAAACAAATAAAGGAAAATGCAAAAAAAAGTAAAATAAATATTCCAAAACGTGAAACTTTCTAGATATTTCATGTTACCAGAGCAAAGAAATAAAAACATTAATTATTTCATTTCGTCAAATGAGAATCCCATCTACAACCTGTCGCGTTTAAGATCGCACGCTAGTGCCATGACTGGTCTCGTAAAGATACTATTTGATATATTAAAAAGGTTTTTTTGTAACTAGAAATGTCCCTTATAATCCTCTTAGTAGGAATAATATAAGCATAAAGGTAGCGTTTGTCACTCTGACATTAACTAATTGGTCCTTGTGCCACGCGGCCACCTGGCCCACTCGCGGCTTCGCCCGCATACCACCTATAACACTGTTTTTATGCTGCGTTAGCCAATAGATTGATATATTCCATCAACACTACGTGGCTGTATGATAGAACGTCATCGGCGGCAAGGACGCTCCCCGCGGGACTCGAACCTAGGCTGGCGGCCGTAAACAGATTGTTGTATTATTTTAATTTTACATTTTCCCGAAAATATATGTCCAATCCTTCTTTAAATTTTCTTCACGATGAAAAGACTATTAATATGCATGAGATATCGCCTTACAAATTTTCAATCACTTTTTTCCATAATAAGGCTATTGTAACATTTTTATAAGAGGTGTCACGGACTTTTATTTAGATCTATACAGCTTCAAACGGTGTACCGCACACAGTAAGGTGGGCAGGGGACACTTAGTATTAAGACACTCTATTACCCACTTTCTGCCGAATTTTGGAGTCATTGCGTGGTGAGTGGCGAAGAAATGGAAATATAAATTTAGATAAGTATTTCATTTCCTCGAGTGGGGATCGAACCCACAACCGTCGTGTTACATTCACACCCTTGTGCCCCTGGGCTATGACGGTCTTTTTTTCTCAGATCTAATAAAATTGAATACGTTTGTCGCTCTTAAAGCAATCCTATGGTGTTCCTTATAATAGTTATTTCGTTATTTAAGGCTAACTAAGACTTATACCGTAATATATTATAATATAGCTTATAGTACTTAATGCAACTTTCATACAAAATAAAAAGAAAGTAAATTGAACCAGTAGATCCAGAGATCTTTGCGTTTAAACAAACAGACAAACTATTCTGCTCTATTATATTAGAATAGATAGCAGATATAATGTTATAACATAAAACATATAGCCGATGGCCTGTTGAAGTAATACTTAGTGAGTCTGACCTTCTAAGCGAAAGGTAGCTTTAATGTCAATACAGAACAGATATTTACATAAACAGAATAAGTATACATATGAAGTATATTTATTACTGAAAAGTTTTTGATGTAAGTAGAGTTTGTATTATTTTTATTTGATTTGGTCAGGTTTGATAAAGAAATTTTAACATGTCATATGCTATCCACTATATAGATGGACAGACAGATAAAAAATTGTACAATATTTATTATTGTTATATTGTAAGAGTATTATAATTCACTGTTTACTTGATTTTAGATTTTGCTTGCATTCGAAATTTTAATACACAATTTATACAAATTCATCATTTTATAGTCGACGGTGAAAACGCAGTCAATTATAAAGTTTCTACCGTTTATCAATTCAGTTACGATTGGCGCAATTTCCAATGTCGTTGAGAAAATTTATTGGCTTTTATGCCCATATCGAGCTTCTACTTAACTGCCTCTTTTATTAATAAGCTACTAGTTTATTTGTTCACAAAATAATAAAAAGTAAATTAAATAAATTAATTTATATGTTGTTTTAGTGAGGCGTCGTGGCGAAGGGTCATGTGACGGTTGTGGGTTCAGTTCCAACTCTGGGAAATGAATTATATTTTATTAATATTTTTATTTCTTCGCTCTGGCATGGGGAACGGAGTATCTTAACACTTAAGCCTCTGTCTACCTTGCTGATACAGCGTGAAGCTGATAATGATGCTTTTATTACTCATATATTTGAGGATTTAATAAAATCAAATTCGTTATTCTTCTTTTAGTTCCATTTTACATGATCTTGAAGGTTACATGTAAAGGATCGCTATTTTCGATAAAGTCACCCACGACTCGTGCAGCGTTGTTCTTTTTCGTGTCCTCTAATATCTTTTTACTTAGATCTGCTAAGTAATATAATTATATTTATGTTTATTCTAAATATAATAGTTTCGAACATTGATTTAATTATATAAATATAATTTATATCATATCATATAAATTGTACAGAAGCAAAAACACATGGTGTTTGTAAGTTAATACCAGTATATCTACCAACACATATCTTGGTTTTAGAAGAAATTAATTTATAACATAATTTGGTGAAAAAACATATTTTATTTTTTGTTAATTTATAATGAAATTTAAATGAATATTTAATTAAGGCTTCAATCAAAATAATTATTTGACCACCAATAAATATGGAAGCCAAAATACCGGCGTGTTTAAGTGCGTTAATTATAAATACTGAATTGGATGTAAGAGCTTATCGGATATGACAATGGAACTTCGTCGGAATTTTTTTGGAACAACATTGCATTAATCAACAGTCCCCGAACACCGAACAAGTCCCCGAATTTAATTAATATTCAATTATCCTTGCCGCCTTTTAATATATTTAAAGATTTTTTTGTGTTATCATTATTATTTTTTAATAACGCAATATCATTTACTACTATTTTATCTGCTTATTTGTAAACATCATTAAAACGGCTGTTGTTTTTTTCTAAAATATTTTTGTAATTTTTTGCCTAATATTGCTCTGCACAGAGCAAGGTAAGTATATTAAAACACTCTGTTCCCCATTTACCGCCAAATTCTGGAGGCTTTACATGTTGAGTGGTGGAATTCAACGCCGCGCTTTGCCTCTACACCAGAGAAAAGAAATGGAAATATGAATATTTTATTTCCTTGAATAGAAATCGATCCTGCAACCCGTTGCATTTACAGTCACACTCAGAGCCCTTGCGCCCTCTTATGATGAATTACAAACATTGTTAAAATGACTGTTGCTATTTCTACAAATTATTTTTCAAAAAAAAAAATACTTTTGCAAAGGCTACCGCACCTCGTTATATTACCTACACAGCCCGCAACTTTCCCTACACATTTCCTCACAAAGCTGTATGAGCTTTTCGTTTGTGCAAATAAAAGCTCTTTCTCTGGAAGTTGGGGGAGGGGGGACCTGTTTGTGCTTATTAGATTTTATATATTTTGCTCTAAATATAGTTTATTCATAAAAGTTTTATAAATTTTTCGTTGCTTTTTCAAATACACTGAAGTAGATATGAGGAAATATTTAGAGAATGCTTTTTCTTTATTTCAGGTTATACTATAAACCTAAGTCTTTTTTACAATACACAGTATGTATGTATGTAATAAGACCCAATGATTGCCGTTTTAGTAAATATTAATTTCAATAATACAACATATACAAACAAACAAGAATCGATAAAATTTTTACCGATGTCTCGGATTTCGGTATCGGTTCCAATATATTGGGACCTCCGATAGAACGTGACTCTCCATAAGCTCATTATTTTTTTTATCAGAATTTTCAATTTTCGGGAGCCATTTCATATATTTAACTCCTGTTCCTTCCATTTATACGCCGATGATCTGCAGATTTATTTGACAACGGACGTGAATGACACTGGGAAAGCTATTAATGTAGTAAATTCCAACCCACATACAATTAGTTCCTGGAGCAAGTCATTTATTCTGGCAATAAGCTCTAAAAAGTCACAGGTGTGTTTTCTAGGCAGTCCTAGCTCGGGATCTCGAACAAATTATCACTTTTCGAGCGGATTCTGAAAGGATTAAGGATATATGTATAATTATCATTTATTTTTATTTTTTTTCTTTATATACTTAATGTATATATTATATGTGTGTATATTGTCTATATATTTATCTTTCAAGTGTGCAATAAAGACTTTTATCTATCTATCTATAAAATTAATTCATTAGTTAAATATCTATTCTACAAGTTGGCAGTAAGTCTCTATATATTCTTAGTGGTTTTTCTTTGATATCACTCACCGTAAACAAACACCGTATACCCAGTAGTGATATCTCCGTAACGATCTCCGTTTCCGTTCAATATCTATATAAATTGCAATGTAAGAAATCAAGTGAAAACAATATATCGATATTACAAGAAAAAATATTTCTTATGTGGTTTCCAGAATTCGGCAAAAATGGGGAAAGGAGTGTTTTAAGCCAACCCTCTGCCTATCCTGCTGTGTGCGGGATACAATTTAAAGATATGAAGTTTTGTTTTATGAAGGGTTGGTCAAGCCAGCGCTTGTAGTATCGATTGATCACAGAGAGGCTGTAGCCCTGGGGCGATCTGTCAGACTTTGTCATCAAAGGACAGCGACGTTAATTTGGCTTGGGTTACATAATAATATATTGAACAAAATATTTGATATACGACAGAATTTAGTTTTGTTATCTTTGTGAATCTGTTTGTTTGACTGGATCAGAAAAAATATAAAATAAAATATTTTGTCTTAATTTCCAAACGAGGAAAATGAAGAGTGCACGTTGATGTGAGCATCTATTATCGCTGTATTCCGCATGTAGTAGGGTAGGTAGAGAAAGCTGTAGTGTCAACTCTGCTTCTCACTTTGGGCCGAATTCTAGAGGCATTGCGTGTTGAGGGACGGAAATCAACGTCGCGCTTGGTTTCAAAATCAGAGGTTAAGACGTAAAGATTTGAACAAATAGGAATCGAATCCACGACCTGTACCGTTTACAGTTGTACTATAATTATAATATATATATATAATGAACAATTTACAAGATATTTTGCAAGTAACTTGAACTTTTGCAAATTAAAAATTGAATCTATGAATGATTCTCCTAGTACACTAGATACACCTGTATGTGAATTGAAAATCGAAAATCAATTAATTTTCCGCCGGCGAAGTGGCTTGAGTTTAGCTAAGGAGATTAATTCTAGGAGATAGACCGAACGCCTCTCTAATATCATTGATATTAAAGTTCTACAGCTTAGGCGCTTCTCACTTTGAAATATTATCTGAAGCTTAGACGGTATTAACCTGATCTTTATGAAGTTTTTTTAAACTACTTTTGTTTGTCACTTGCTGGAATAATATTTTTTGTAACTAAAATAACCAACCAGTTAGTAATGTAATTTATTTAAATATTCACAGTAATTTAAAAAAAATAACTTAAATGTATAATATTGTAGATAAGAGGCGAAAAAATCTAATAAGAGAAAGAGAAGAGAAAGAAAAGAAAGAAAGAGAAAGAAATCTAATAATCGCTTGTGCGCCTGCGCCTGCACCGCCATTTTCTGAATTATGTCAAAATAAAACTCGAGGAGGACATTAATTTACATTATTACAATTATTTATTAGCTTAAAGCTTACGATTACTTACGATTAGAATCATTAAGTAAAACAAACAGGGTGACAAATTTTATTAAATGCTAACACCTGAGCTACGCTAGACTCTGAATAAATACTGTTTGGAAGTAAGTAAATATTTTATCACGAATTATTTATGGCAGACTATTAACTTTAAAGTTATGCATATAATTACATTTCGGAGGCGAAATTTGGACTTATTTATACCTTACCATAATAATTATTGTCAGGGACGCGTGAAAATCAATTCGCAAAATACCTATGGGCTTCCTGTCCAATAATGATTTATTTTGTAAATACTTCTATTTAAGTAGAACTGTTGAAAATTTTACTCTAAACACCAGATTTATATATAATATACATTGGAATAAAATGTAATAGACTATAATAGAATCACGCATATTAGTACAAATATTAAACTTCAAAGCTACCATTCATTTAAATATCTGTTTTTAATACTTTCACCTATTTCCGTGTATTCATACGGGTAAAGTAACATATGAACAATAACAAAAGGCTTAGTGGAACGACCCAGCACCTAAGCTGATAAAGTAGAGCCTTATCTAAGCCTAATCTTAAGATTATAATATTATAAGTTACATGCGTGAATATGTCTGTAAACGAATGGACAATGAATTAAAATATTGAGTTTTTTTTTACGAATATAATGGAAATTGTTATCAGCATAATGTAATTTGAAATACCATCATTTTTTAATAATTCGTCAAATTTTAAGAAATTAATTTCTTTATAAAAAATCTTTTATAAAATTAAGACTATTGTTTTTCTATCTTTTTTAAGAAAAAATATTTATAATAAATAAGTATTTATAAATTAATCATATAAGCAATCCAAAAATATAATATTAATTTTATAAAAGGCTTTTATTTCGTAAATTTGTAACTAGATCTACGAGTCATTAGCGTTTTGCAGCCTCAAAGGAAATTTGAACAAAGCTTAAACGGTTTGTCCATGTAATATATCTGTATAATTAGCGGTAGACTCGAAGGGTTAATCTATTTAAAGAATTTATTTCTATAAAATTGTTTCCATGGATTAAACATCAATATTTGAATAATAATAAATTAAACTAATAAAAATTGCTAGTAATTATTAAAGTAATTATTGCTCTAGTAATAATACTAGAGCAATAATTGACGATGAATTACAATCAGCTTCACGTTCCATCTTGCATACAGCAGGGAACGCAGAGGCAGGAAACTAGTATTAAGACACTCCGTTCCCCACTTTCCACGGAATTTTTCGAGGCACTGTATGTTGAGTGACTGAACTTAACGACGTACATTTGCCTTGGCGCCAGAACGAAGAAACTGAAAATATTATAGAAATAATAGTTAATTCCCTCGAATATGGATTGTACCCACAACAGCTACACTCTTGTGACCCTGCGCGACGATGACCTCAATTGACGATGAAATTGTACATAATATATATATGTATTTAAATACCGCGTCTTGGAAGTTATGTTAATTCCCTACATATAATTGTACAATTTATAGGCCGGCAACGCACCTGCAGCTCCTCTGGTGTTGCACGGGGTCGTGGGCGGCGGTGATCACTTACCATCAGGTGACCCGTGCGCTCGTTTGCCTTGTCCTTTTCCATAAAAAAAAAAAAACACTCTAGAATGCAATAGGTAAGCGTCTAATTACATAAGCTACGGCATAACATCAAATATATATGCAACGAAAACAGAGTTGCATTTGTTTTAGGTACAGTAGAAACTCGATTAACCGGACTAATTATTATCGTTAGTCATTCGGATAATGAAAAATCCGGACGATAAAATGTACAAAGAAAAGCTTATTAAGATATTATTCTTTAAGTTAATTTAAAATACATACAGGATGAAATCTTATATTTATAAAAAAATGTGTAAATTTTATGTACTTATCACTTTAAAAATGTATGCACTGGATGGTAGCGTATGTTTAATTCATCTAGTTAGGAGAGATCACACGCGAAGTTTAAGCCTCCCCTGCATATTAATTACATCACAGTTTACTTGCTTAGGGGCGCGTGATAGGTCCAAAAGAGTTTAGTTAGGTGTAGATAGATGTAGATTATAATGAAGATTAAGATTATTACTGCAAATAGCACTGTAGTCAAAAATTTATTTAATTTTATTATTTTATTATAATAGCTATTTACTTTAATTTATATATAATAGAAGTTTAATATGAAAACTAACTAGCGCTAGCGAATAATAGCGTCGAGACGTGACTCTATTACGGTCTTTGTGCCAGAGGAGTGACTTCATCTCCCACAACGCCAAACAGACGCCACCGCGACGCCTTGAAGTCTGCAAACTGTATACGTAATAGCACCTATACAAACAACTACAAACACTATTGCCACTTACGTAGCCCTATTATCCTATGAAACACCCTATACACATATATAGTTTTATACGCGAGTTTATATCGAAAATGCAAACTCATATTCGTTATAAACATTTTATCGTTACTTTTTTTAAGAGGTCTTCGTCAACAGCGACCATTAATTTCAGATAAGGAGAGAATGGACTCAAGGCTATATGCTGGAAATTTAACCCAATTATGTCGAGATTAATATCACGACAAGACCTCGTTCGGAGTTAACTTGGTCTACTTGGCGCTACAAGATATTAATTATTGTTGACTGATTTGTCGATAGATAAATAAGAATAACATAGAATACAGTGTTTATATTTCTAATAAGTTTCTTTTAAATAAGCATATGTTATTGCTAAATATTACTAAAAAAATTTGTTAATTTAATTTCTACAATCCCTTTTTTTTCACGCTGTATCACGCAAAGCATACGATGGCCTCAAACTGTAGTAGCATAAGCATTGAGGCATTGCTGAATTCTGGAGGACTGAACTGGCCCGTGTTATTTCAATTAATCCTTTTATTAAAACTCTAGATTAAAAAGGACCGGAGTGTGGTAGAAAAAAATCCATAGTTATATATTACGAACAAATGATCCTTTTCTCAGTTATTTATGAAGGACGGCTTTATATAAAAAAATCTTTTGACCAGAGTTTTTCAATATATTTGTTGTCCGATATGAAATGTCCAGACACTATGGTGAGGTCGTGACAGCACCGATGTTTTATTATAAATGCGGCTTTTGGTTTGTTTTTTTGTACATGCGATGCATGCAGTTTTTTAATTATTTCTGTTTCAAATATAAAATTATCCTTAAATTAAAATTAAACCCTATATACCACTCACAGCAGTGTAGGCAGAAGAAAACTTGTGTATAGACACTCTGTTCCTCACTTTCCTCCGACTTTTTCGAAGCATTACGTATTGAGTGGCAAAACTCAACACCGGACTTTTGCCTTGGTGCCAGAGCGAAGAAATGAAAATATTAATAAATAAAATTCTTTCATAAAAATGCTTTCGAGAGGGGCTCGAACTCGCAACCGTCGTATTACAGTCACACCTTTGTGTCCCTGCGCCAAGACTGCCTAAATTTATAATAACATGGATTTGTTAGAAATGCAACATACTGTAGGTTCTTATAAATATGGCACCCCGAGTAAAGTGAACTCATTTCCTCAAGTCAAGAAGTCAAAAGTTCTATATGGTATTGGTAGACACGATCCTATTGCAGTACATCTTCTACATTCTGTTTTCAACACATTTTTTATAAGACATAAATTTAGAAAATATATAACATAAATGCAATAAGCTATTCCACAGATAGTGAAAAATTTATAAAAATAAAAGCAGAGGCGTCCGTCTCCTGGCGCGTCATATTGGCGCCAACTTGTCCTTAGAAATTTTCCTTTTCTGTCAAATGTTCATGTGTGATAATTGTATTTTTTATATATACAATACATTATAATTAATATTTGATTTTGATTGCCAGAACTTCATGTCGAATTTGCAGATTAATAGAATTTTTGATTATTACAACTGTAATTATCTCAAGTCAACACATTTGCAAACAACATCATTAAAGGATTTGAGTTGAAATTCTATCGAAATAATTTTATATATTAGATTGTATTCATTTCCAAAAAAAAAATAACGCTTTTATATTATTTATTATGATAATAATAGACTTATTTTTTCATTTACCTTAAATAATTATTGAAAGCTTAGTTCGAAGCGATGCGATAGAATGGACATCAAAGCTTGCCACGGCTGACTGCGTCGCGCCGCTCGACCCCAAACAATAAATTCCTCCCTCACCTGTCGATCATTGTTTGTAAGACTCGTTAATAATGCGAATATATTTTGTACAAAAGTAAATATTATTAATTTATAATTCCTTTCTTTTTTTTTTGTGATTATATGTAGACTAAGGCCGTATTTTTTTTAACATAGTTATACAAATATATGCTAAAATAGCCATTTTTTATCTTCTAAATAGGTAAATAAAACAATCAGTTCTGTAATAACATATTATGTTTGTAATGTATTAAATATTATCTACGAGTAACATAATGCCAATGTTTAACCGATATCCTTGTTTGATTTGCTTACAGTAACCGACTGTCCAATACAAAAATACATTTTATGTTACAATACATGTCAAAATACATGTTACATTTCGTACTAGTAGTTACTGAGATTAGTGCGTCAACCAAACAAGAGGCCGTCGTGGCGCAGTGGCACAAGGGTGCCGCCCGTAAACGCGACGGTTGTGGGTTCGATTCCCACTCGAGGAAGTGAAATATTTCTTTACATTTGTATTTCCATTTTTGGTTCTCCTCCAATTAAAGAACATCTCTAGTGGAAAGAGATCATTTTCGAGTAAATCAATATATTTCCGCAACCGTTCAACTCTAAGTGTATGTATAGATAAATAGGATTACCAGGCGATATTTCCGTACTTTTCTTCAACCGTATAGTCTAATGTAACATACTACATCTATTAATACATTTGTTTTCGTAAAAACAGTTTTACTTTGTCCAGTGTAAAAGGTTTTACCAGGAAACGAGGAAACCTGTCAATTCCACGTGTATATTACATTGATAAAATTCCATTGGCCGAGTTTCTTGATTTCACTGTTTTCTTTTTACACAAATCTACAAAGCGTGTTTTGATGAATATAAATGGGAAAATATATTTTTACTATAACGTTTTTCCTATTATATATATATATATATATATATATATATTGCTATAACGTGGCGTGGACGTTTTTAAATTTAGAAAAAGTCGAAGAATATATAAAGTAGGCAAAGTGATCAAAGTATTATATCCACAAAAAGTCTGCAAAGTGTGGGTGGTGTGCTTAACATGAGAAACATACGATTATTATCACAATCTGATGAACTGAGAATAAGCGCAATGAAAACTCATTATATTTTATTGAATAACAATGTAGTTTTATTATATTAAAGAATCAAAGAGAAGAATATTTTTCTAGACGGAGTCATATTATACTTACTACTCAAAATTGACTATGAAAGCGATTTTTTTTTAATTTGTAGTCTTGCTATTATTGTTAACTTTAACATTATTTTATGATGAACTGAGTTTCCGGCTTTAAATATATACGTGAGAGTCCATTATTCATATAATCTAAAATGTGTTATAATATCATTAATAATTTAGTAGTAACAGGAAAATTAATAGCATTTAGGTTTGTTTCTACCTCCCATAGTTTTGTTTACTTACACAGTAGTCGACTACTGAGAAATCGTTTTCTAAAATGGAGTCACCACAAATTGACTTTGACATCAAACACGTCTCTCAGTTGTAATTATTTCAACAGAATTTAATTACTTACGTTAATTACTTACTTTTGTAAAAGATAAACAGTTTAGATGAAATGGGTTATAACTATAGTACAAAGAATATAAAGATTATATAAACAGTATTATTATATTGTCTATGACCCTTTTTAATTTTATTTCCATCATATAAAAATGAGAAATTATATTTACCGCTTTTATATTTTTTTTACATTTACTAATCTAGATTTAATTAGATGTAAATATTAGTAAATGGAAACACTGTTGTAATGTTCTTTATATGAACAATGTTTGAGACTAAAATGGAATTTTTTTTATTACGTCCATTAAAAAAAATATATTTAATCGATGTATAAATCTTGATTTAGGTCTTAAATCGTTATTTATTAATTTATCTGTATACAATTTTAGTTTTAGTAAAAAATGACTCAACAAAGAAATTGGTAGAGTAATTGAATATTGTTGAAATATGGTATACAAAATACATTGTTAGATGCTCGTCAGAGTGCTTCTAATAATTGAATTATGGACAACAAGCGGCAAGGGCCCCCAAAGTTATTAATTCCTTGTACAATATCTGAAAGGGGAAAACTCAACGCCACCACCAAAGAAGAAATTGAATATATAAATTTAAATAAATATTTCACCTCCTCGATCAGGGATAGAACCCACTACTGGTCGGTTTTACAGTCACACTATGTACCCCTACGCCACGATTCACCTCGTATTTTTTCTTATCTTATTATTCCTTTTCTTTTATTTTATATATATATTTTCAAATCTTTATAGATCCAATTTTTTGTTTTGTTTTTTTTTTTTTTCATTTTCACATAACAGAGGAGAAAAAAAATTGTCGTTTAATTCATAATTTAAAAAAAAGTGCTTAATATTCAACAAATTCAACAAGCATTGCGTGTTGAGTGCGGGAACTCCACACCGCGGCCTCGTTACCAAAAAACTATTTAAATTCAAATTACATTAATATTTCTATATTAATTTAAAAAAATATTAATATATTCTATATTCACGAATGATAATCAAAGCCACAACGTGTCGCAATTACAGGGTTGGGCCCCTTCGCCACGACAGACCTCATTATTAACTTATGACTTTTTACATAATAAAGTTATTATAACTTAATATCGAATCTACCATCGACATATATTTTATATAGAGCTTTAGATACACGGTGAGTTGATTTAATTTGTTCGTAGAGGGAACGAGAAATTCAATTTTCTCTGTCTGTGATATATATATAGCATAATTTTACCTTTACGTTAAGCGTTTTGTAACTATAGATATTATTAAAATATTTTTAATAATATCTATAGTTAGTTAGTTAGTTTGTTTAGTATTTTAAAAAATACTAAACAAACTGCAATGAAAAAAATACTACTAAATATACTAACTAATAGGAGTATAACGTTAGGTTCACTGTACCTACCCTACTAAATGCTGTAATATTATGTATATTAGTATATAAAAGATAGTTAATATAAATTCAAGCAATCACGTTGTGCAAATTAGGTACTTTATACAAATGCAAAGTTCTATTGCAATAAGAAAACTCTCGGACTAGAGCAGATTCCCTTTGCAGATTGCAAGTAACTTACTACAAATACGGACTCCAGAAGAAATTATATAAACAGTAAATGGCTTTTAGGAAAATTAATGTTATTTCATCTGAAATTGTTAAAATATATTAAAATAATTGGTTACAAAATAATAAAGCGTGATATCTCCATGTGATCTCAAAATAAATGGTCTGGATAGACGGACAGATGGACAGATGAACAACATAGTGTTCCTATATATTAATATAGAATTAAACGACATCTATATTGAATATAGATGTTACTTATTTCGAGGTATGGAACACTAAAAATATCTTAACAATAATAAAAAGATATACTTAGTTGCATGCTATATCGTTACTGCTTACAAGAACTCGTTGGTACAAGTGGATTTAGGTTCGCGTGCAGAATTGCAATGGCTGTATATCTAGTTAAAAGGTAACGATTCCTGTAAGGATTTTCAGTGTATTGCATGAAGCTGAAAGAAGTGGAATGATTAATTAATTTTATTATTATATTAATTAGTTTCACGCTGTATCCCGCATGTAGCAGGATTGGCAGAGGGAGCCTAGTGTTAAAACACTCTCCGTTTTCCCCTTTCCACCGAATTGTTCAAGGCTTAATATTACATATTGAGTACGAAAATATTAGTTAATAATAATTCATTCCCCCGATTGGGGATCGAACCCATAACACCGCCACGGCAGCTTCTACTTAATAACTAAATATTCAAATGTAGTTACAATTGTTAACTTAAAAACGACGGCTTTTCTCTCTTTCAGCAGAAAGACAGAAGTGGAGATTAACATATTCTCGTTCGTTATTACGATATATTCAAAAACAGCAATATATTCAAAAATAAAAAAGTCTCATAATATTTATTCAAGTATTTTGTTGGCGAAAAATTTCAATTATTAATTGAAACGAGAGCAAGTGTTATTAACTTTAATATATTCATAATATTTTTATTTATGAGTATCTTGTTACTTGTATGTTGTATGCCGTGTAGTCTTTATAATAAAGTCATATATGAAATTTTAAATGAATTCAAGAGAGATTCATTGCAAAGCGTGATAGATAGTTTTTTTTTGAGAGAAGTTTTTGAACCTTGTCCCTACAGAATTTTTTTTTTTGTAGATCTGTAGTGTCCAACTAAATACAATATCTGTATTATGCATAAGATAACACTGCAAACTTGTATTTCCACAAACGAATAGTCGTGTGGAAAGAGCCGGACGAGCAGGCAAAGTTGAAACGACCTCGCTCATTTCTATATAGCGGAGCGAAGTAATTATTAAAAATAAAATTAAAGAAAAACAGCCTTTTTTAAAAACAAGCTTTTATTATATATATATATTATGTATTTGAACATTTCAGCAAGAGAATGCAATATCACAGATCAAGCAAGTAATAGGTATGTATTTACTTTTAAATATATATTTTATACGAAATATTAATTATAGCCGTTTTAAACCTTCCAATGTGATACCATAGTATTTGTACATTATAATATAATCTGGAGTAATTCAAAATTTCAATAACTTCAAAGAAGCCTACACACGATACCAGACGATCGAATAAATAACAAGCACTTGCAAATGGATTTGATAATACAATAATTGCAAATTCATTCTATGGAATCGATCAGCTGCACTTACTGAAACAAAGAGACGACGACGAGGTCGGTGGTACTTTGTCTGTGACAATGAATACATTATTATATAAAACAAAACATTTACATTTAAAAAGCTTTGTATTTAAATTTTTCTCTATTATATTTTTCTCCTTTATTTATATTTTACTTTAAATTGCCTGCGTGATTTAGTGTTTAAAGTAAAAATTAACAATATATTATTCATATACACACTCTACAGAATATTAAGCTTATTTACCTCGACACCAGAGCGAAGAAACGAAAATGTAAACTTAAATTAATATTTTACAACCTCGAATGGGAATCAAACCCACAACCATTCCCGTTTACAATTCACACTCTGTGCCCCTTAACACTAATATTTAATACTTAATTGCATTGCACTGTAGCTTCACACTATATCCGGTATGTCGCAGGACAGGCAGAGGTAGCCTATTATTAAGTCACAATTAACATATTAAATATTTCATTTTCTCGATTGGAAGTAAGCCTGTTGCGTTTACAATCACTCGCTTGTGCTCCTGCGCCATGACTTGGCTATATAGTTTTTTCTCATATTATTATTTATTTATATGCCAGTTAATAAATAATAAACAAATGCCAACCTTAAATTGATTAGCCTGACAATGACGCAATTTTAAAGTATATCAATCTATCGAATTGGCATAATTTCGATAACCATAGTACATTAAGGGAAAAAGCTCTTTATGTATTTCACTTGCGTTCTTATATCATTTTTCAAAGACAAAATAGAGGAAATTTACTATAAGTATAATATTTTCGAGGAACAAAAGAGGCTTTGTGAACAAAGAGGTCGGTCCTCCCAATCTTACTTTAGACTCTGCAGACTTCCGATATAGATGCTGAGAATATTGGACGTTTTGCTGAATCATTTTGAATAAGGTTTTAAGTTAAGTATTTATACTTACCTATTTTATAACTGATAATTTAATTATAAATTGTTATGAATCTAATTATTAGCTAAGTAACTGTATTATGTTATTGTAGTGATTGATGTACTCAACACGCAATGCCTCCAGAATTCAACAGATAGTGTTTTAATATTACGTAGCCCTGTTGTCGGACATGAAATTCGGCCGCTTTAAAAGAGATCCCTAAAAGTTTAAAATATTAATATCTTTTTAATATAGGGTCGTGGTTAATGTAAAATCCACAAAGTTTTAATATTAGAGCTCTGTAGATTTATATGTCAATAAATTTCTATGTTAAATTTATGTTTTTAATATAGGATAATATTATAAGAATTTATTTCTTTTATACGTGCGGTTAATAGAATACGCCTTAAGCATAATATAATATAATTGTTAAAAATTCGTTTATAACACAAATATTTTTATTAGTAATAATTAAGCAATAAAACTGATTAAAATTTCCGTGCAAAAAATATAATAGACATATTCTCACGTATACAAGATTGCCTCTGTGAATGTGACTGTGAAAAATCCAGCAGTTTAAACCTGAAAGGTACCAGTAACAAATAGCCTGTAACCAGCCAGTAACCAATAGACCTGTAACGAACCCACTTTTCCTTTTTTATATGTTTATAATTTGTAACTAATAATTGATTCAAATATATAAAACGTCATTAAAATTGTAATGGCATATAGACGGTGGAGATCATGACACAGTGTATATAACTACGGGCATCAATGAGGTGTGCTCGTGATTTTCGAGACGATTTGACGATAAAAACTAGAAGTTTATTTTTTACGCCCAGGGCCTGTGGGCCTAAACATTGTATATATATTTTTTATATTCCGGGCAACCCTAAGGAAAATTAATATATCATACATAAATCAGACACACGTACAACTGTGATAATGTAACGATATCATTGTATTTTTAAAAACATCGTTATAAGTAAAATATTACAGTATTAACTACATAATATATCTATATAATATCTAATTGGTACAATATTATCCATATTAATCAAATTTATAAACTTTAAAGCAGCATAAAGCCTTCTGAAAATTAGAAGTGGCGTAATGTATTCAAAACTCGTTGGCGAAAATTTTCATCCTGATCGATACTTGTGTAAACTTTCTTAAAACGAAGTGAACCTATGAATATTTACAAGATGAGGATGTCGGAACTCTCTAATACAAGTAGCTTTATTTAAACAGGAAAGGTTCGTGAAAATGGACGATTTAAATAATTGCTGAAGTACCTCTAAATATAATTAGTATTTGATAATGGACACGATAAGGATACAGTGTACATATTATTGTAAAGTTTTTTTTAAATTACATGCTATATCCCACATATAGTGAGGTGGGTAGAAGGAAGTAAGTGTTAAGACACTCCGTCCCACGCTTTCCGCCGCAATTAGCGACGTAGCCCATAACACTTTCAAGATGTTTGTAAATTAAAGTGTTAAATTGAGTCCCGGCACACAGCAAGAAATGTCTCAAATTTAAACAAAAAGCGGTGGATATTTCTATGCAAGAGTATAAGTATTGTTGAAAGCTAATGCTCCGAAGAAATTTGATTTTTATATTTGTAAATACTTTATTAAATAAATAATGCTACTAATACTAGATTTTTTAATGTTTTCCAATTAAGAAATAATGGCAGTTGTAACAATATATTTGACATGCCTAACCAAATGAACGTTTTAATTACGTACAATGAAGGTGCAATTCAGTCGTTTCGTGGCCGTTTAATGACGTGGGTCATTAATGATACGGCTTTAGGATGTCGTATGGTCTTATTTTATTCGTTAATTAATCATAATGACTCAAGAGGCGTGTGGACTACCTATGCCAACATCCGTAGATCCCGGGTAGGGATTCAGATAATTTTGGACAATTTCCTTCAATGGGTTTGTCTATAATATAAGTAGCCTTTAAGTTTAAGTAATAGACCCTAATAACCAATATTAATATAAATATAAAGCGCTATATCACCTTATGTGTGTTCATGGGGGTAATGTAACATACGAGCAACAACAAAAGGCTTAGCGCAACGACCCAGCACCTAAGCTGATGAACTAGAGCCCGTTTACACTATGACAAAAAACCCTTTTATGATATTTTTTTTAAGGTTATATTATAAATTGCATGCGTAAATATTTCTATAAAAGAATGTAGGATAAAATAAACGATAGATTTTTTCTTACAAGTAAAATTAGAAAATGTCATTAGATTACTTTTTTCAAATAACTTAAAATTAATTATAGAATAGAGTGTTTTATCACTAGGTTCTCTTTGAATACCCAGTTGTGTGCAGGATACAGCATGAAGCTCATTTATTGTTTTTAATTTATAATTCAACTAGAAATTATAGTTATAATTCAACCGAATTGGTAAAAAAAAAATATGTCAACGATGAACAAAATATGAACGATGTACACAGTACTAAACACAAAAAAAATCTTATATTAATTTTTCCGAGCTTAAGAACTCGCAAGCTCGCAACTTGCTGTGCTTACAGTCACAGTTTGTGCCCTTACGCCACGACTTTCCTCTACATATTTTAAACTAATTTTAAAATATAATAATAATAATTTTATAAACGGCCTTCATTCTCGTAAAAGTTTTAACTAGATCTACGGGTCATTACATCTTGCAGCCTCAAGGGAATAAACAAAGTTTACACGGTTTGTCCGTGTACGTACTAAAGTGTAATTAACGGTAGGCTCGAAGGGTTAATCTATTCATAGAGTTATTTCTCAAAAAAAAATTGTCATGGATTAGAAAATGAATATTTTAATAATATTACATTATATTACATCTATAATAAATGTCTTATTTATAATTAAAATATTTATTTAAATTTATATTTACATTTTTTCGTTCTGGTATCGAGGCGGTGAGTTCCAAAAGCAATGACTTCAGAATTCGGTGAAAAGTGGGGAACGGAGTGTTTTGAAACAGAATATTTTATTTTGTTTCTTTGATTAGTTCTATTACACCAATGGTTGACCAGCAATGTGTTCAAATACCGCATCTTGGAAGTTATGTTAATTATCAACATATTGTCGCATACAGATACATACACTGGAGAACGCAATATGCGTCTCATTATATAAACTGCGGCATTAGATTTCAAAGTCCAATAAACACAAACAGAGCTGCATTTTATATACATATGTTTTTGTACCTATAGGCAAAAATAAATCAGCTTCACGCTGTATCCCGCACACAGTAGGGTAGACGCAGGGCACCTAGTGTTAAGACACTTCGTTCCCTACTTTCTGCCTATTTCTGAAGGCGTTGCGTGTTGAGTGGCAGAATTCAACGCCGCGCTTTGCCTCTATACCAGAGCGAAGAAATTAAAACATAATTTCAAATAAATATTTCATCTCCTCGAATCGCCTACAATCAGTCGATTTTTAGTCACACCCCAACCCTGGGCCACGACTGACGCTGTGATACCTTATAAGTATGAGTAACGTGAGATATAATGCCTCTGATAACAAACACCTCACCCAGTATCCATTAATATGATACCTCGTTGTTAGGCGTTGATGATTTTAATTAAGATTTTAACTATAATTATATATATTATTACACACAAACATGTATAAATGTTAATATTATTGGATATTTTTAATTTAAGTATATTAGACCATATTAATATAGCTATATATAACAACAATAAATAACTTCTTTTAACATATTATAAAGTAAAATAAATAATTTATCTCATATAGATCATATTTTTCAGATATTGCAGTATTACAATATTGTCAGTTGTAGTGTTGTATCGTCACGAATGTCGACAGGTCTGTGTTAAAAATAATTAATACTTCTTCTATATGAACGCTAAAGCGTATTTGTATGGTATTTTTAATTCTCCTTAATTATAATATTTGTTACTCTCTTTTGTGTCTTTATTTTGTAAGTGTTAAATTACTTACTTCTCTTTTGTCTTATTTCATTGAACTTAATAATCCAAAATTCCAAATTAATATTGCTCCCGAATCGACAAAGAGAACAGCTTCCTTTCCTCAACAAAGATTAAGTAAATAGTTTTTGAAATTATTCATAAAATATGTAAATAAATATGTAATAATAATAGTATTTTAAGTAATCTCTCCTATGTGTGCAAACACTCGTATTATATATTACAAAAATTCTACAATGTTTTTAACGCATGTAGAGAAAAACATTTGCTCTAAAAGCTGGGACATTTTGGCCTACAAACTGGACAGTGCCTTTATTCGTCAATTTTATGCTCTATTTTACCTTTCACATGACATTTCGGTGGCCATCCTATGTTTTGAAATGAAGTACAAAAGACTAAATAGCTTTTATTTTAATTTCAAACAAATATATATATTTCTTAGAATTCAACGTGTATAAATTTGAATGAAAAAAATGATAATATAAAATGTTTATCTCCTATGAAATATGGAATAAAGCATTATATCAAAAGATTTATTAGATTTTTCTACATACAAACATATTTCAGTAGACTTTGATATATAAAATAAAACATACTGGTTTAATTTCTCGATTATCTGATTGATATATCGAAATAGATATCTAGTATCTTGTGAAAATTACATTTTTCCACAGTATATTAGATATATTCTTCTATTTATTGAATCTGTTATTAGATAGTGTCTATCACAAGAGCGATAACTTTGGGACGGCGATGGTTCAGAATAATGAATTTTAAAACAACCTTTAAAAAGCGTGGTTTGATACAGTGTTATAATCCCTCAGCAATGAATGAGTGAATGAATGAATGAATGAATGAATGTGAGTGAATGAATAGAATTATTCACATACTCATTATTGATCCAAATGAACTAAATAGTACCACGAAAGTTGTCAACACTGGTCGTTCATGTTAATTAATGCACATTTGAAAACAAGTAATGCTGAAATAGACAGATATCCTCTAAATATAGTGACTTATAGCTGTCTTACTTACTTATAAATTTGAAAATTATGCTTAGGGGTGGAGGCCAGTCGTGGCGTAATGGCACAAGCGTGTGTCTGTAAACGCGATAGGTTGTGGGTTCGATTCCCATTCAAAGAATTGAAATCTTTTATATTTTTATTTGACTTCGGTCACTTAACAGGCTCCCTCTGCCTACATTGCTATTTGCGGGACACCTGAAGCGGAAAGAGAAAATGTTACACAATAACAACATTCAATCTCAAATTCAATAATATAGGAAATTAACCTATTTATAAACTATTGAAACTAACGTAGAACGTTGTAATTTAATGAAATGAAAGGGCAATTTGAGTGGCTAAGTTCTCACGGAGTTGCACCTCCTTAGTCATTGTATAATGGCGTCCGGCTTCCGGCAGCTTAGTTCGCTGTCCAAGACCGTTATTGACAATTAATGTGAACTAGTCGATCACACTTTAAACAATGAATAATTATAGAGAATAATTATATTATTTAAATTATAATATAAAGGCAATCAGTACTAAATAATGAGTCAGGCCAGTCGTGGCTCAGAGGCACAAGCATGTGACTGTAAACCCACAAACGGGTTCGGTTCCCACTCGAGGAAATGAAATATTTTATATTTTCATTACTCCTCTCTAGTGTTAAGTCGCTACTACATACGGGATTCAGCGTGAATCAAAAAAAGAAGTGACTAAATAATGAAAATTAGAATTAGATAGATCGTGAGGATAGATAGATTATCTTTATTGTTTCGATAAGGTTGATGATATGTTGTGTTTAAATTTCATAGACAGTCAAAGGGGAACTTAATGGGTTATGTTGAGTGGCGCTATAAACAGTAAGCATTATAAATTTTGCTTACATACATTTAATAAATGATAATATTTTTCTACTTCAATTTGAGATATCCATAATTTTATAAGAAAACATTACAAATATTTCTTATATGGCAAATTAAATGTTATGAATTACATTAACTTTGATTAAAGTAATGATGAAATGAAATTGAGAACACATGATGTGTTCATCAGAAATATTCATTTAATTACATTAGCAAGGTATGCAAAAGGGTCCTAGTGTTAAGACACTCCGTTTCCAACTTGCCGCTGAATTCTGAAAGTATTGCATGTTCACTAACAGAAATCAACGCCGCGCTTTGCTACGACACCAGACCGAAGAAATGAATTTATTAAATATTACACTTCCTTGAGCCGTCACACGATTGTGCCCCTCCACCATGGCTGGCATCAAAAATGTTATTTAATTATCAAATTAAATAATATACTTAGTTTACTTTCATTCAGTATAAAAAAACTAACGTATTTAGATAAATGAGTTCTCTATCAAACCAAATCACCCGACGATTATAAGCGTCAACTGGAAACCGGAAATGGTTCCTCCAGTTCCCCTCTCAACGTAGTACACAATCGATACTTTGCCGACGAGGGCGCTATATAAAGTTAAAGGATATTATGTTACTTTTATATAAACACTTTTTTGTAATATATAGATTCGTCGATTTATTTGTAACTAACCCGAAAAAAAGGGGAACTTCAGATACATTGATATAAGTTTATTGGAAGTTTTTTTCGTAATAACATGAATAAGTTAGTTTTGTTAATAATATGATAACTCTATCTTGTTTCAGTCAGTCGAGTGAATTATAAGATTCTTCTTTGCCTTTTTTTCAGTTTCACAACAGTGTGAATCTTGCTAATAATATAATTCTCGCACTTTCCACCGAGTAAACAACGATAAGTATTAAAACCGACTATATTTTTATTATAACCCCATATGACAGCTTTAACAAGAAATAATGTATTGTAAAATGATATTATATTTCCAAAACAAAGCTTTCACTTATTCTTTTCACAGAATTCGTAAAAATTCACATCAAAACACGATACCAAAAATGATTACATATTATGAACCAACAGAAAATAAAATATCTTCATTACAGTACTAAATAAATATTTTATCAGACGGTCAACAATGGGTCCAAATAACTTTACCCACGTTCAGAACTAAAGGTATATTTGAACTGTCCACGAAATATGTTGATGTAGGCCGTGGAGAAGCAATTGTGTAGACCTGGCTTTATTTAAACTTCCCTAATAACGTTTCGAGATCACCGGGCCCAAATATTTTTTTAGTGAGCTTTGGAGATAGAAAACAATACTATTATATATTCTTCTCAACAAATAGGTATATTATGAAATATACATAGTAATATAATAGGAATCATAAATATTTTTTTTATTCTATATGCAACACTTACATTTCTTCTAAAACTAATTCCACTATATATTCTACAGTCAACCATAAATCTCTGGCAGTGTTTATCAAAATTGCTGGTTTAATTTTTAAGCTCAACATTAATTTTTAGCAAAGAAACCCCATTGTTTATCCTACAGGATTAAGCAAACTTCGGCAGTTGTGGATGATCCTCGAACAGATACTTAAACTTATTTAATTTAACCATCCTAAATTTAATTTCAATTAAAGATTTGTATCAAGTTAACAAATAAGAAAAACTAGACTTAGATATAAATCAGGGCCTTTTGAAGTTAAAGATCGACGATCGAAGCTCGACACAGCATCAACTTCATTCGATAAAAGAACATTTTGATAGTTAAATTTAGATTTTATGAACAAAGAGAAAGTAGCTCTTTTATAGCACTTTTTATGATAGACCCGCGACACCATATTAATGTACAAACAAATACGTGTGAACATAGAAAAACAATCCCGTGCCCCACTTTTCGCCGAATTTTGGAGACATTACGTGTTGAGTGGCAGAACTCAACACCGCGATATGCCTGGCCACGTACATTTGGAATGTATAGTTTTCAGATTTTTTCCTAGCCTAGTACTATCTGTAGATGCTAGCTGCCAAACTTCATAACTATACTAGGTTAACCGTAAGTACCTATAAGCTTTGATTCCCTTTGCAATGTGGAAATACGCGTTTTTTGCTATATAAACGGCAAAATCTTTTTTATAAATGAATGTATAAGTACATTTTTATAAAGTAAATTATGTGGCCGTAGATTTAAGTATATGGTATGAATTCCAACTCGATATCTCCAAGCGATCCTGAGATAAAGGCTCTTGACAAAGCTAATCTGCGGGTAGTGGAAATTCGTAAATATCTCCCTTAAAGGGATACTAAAAACATAAATAAAATATAACAAGCGTATAAAAAGCTTAATTATGCATATAAGAATACGTTTGCTAAAAAAAGTCACGTAAAATAACTTAAGTTCGTTTTTAGACAATAAAGCGATCATTTTTAATATCTATATTACGTATCTAATATCTATGTATATTTTCTTTTGTACATAACATGCTATAAAATTGCTATGTACAAAGACTAAATACTGTTATATAACAGTAGGGGAGTTTTATTAAAATGTCACAAAATGTCACAGAGCTTTGACCTGTTAATTGGAATGAGAAGGCTTCGGAATTCAGCTTCTATTCATAAAGAGTTCGGTGACTTAATTAATACATATCTTATTTATTGATAATTGTGAACGTTCTTGGAAATTATTTCAACATGAATGGAGATAAAAATATAAATAGTATTTTTCGTTCGTAGACATTTATTTAATTTTGTTAGTATCAATATATATATTAATCGTATATATTTCTTCAGCTTACTTAGATTATATTAAACTTTTACTGTTTTGTGAACACATTATTGATATAATATAATATATAATTTATTAGTATATATTGTAGTAGAATACTATACAAGTATTAGAACCTGCATCTTTTAAGTAAGTAAGCGGATTATAATGAACTATTGAAGCAAACCATAGAACGGAAATCTTAAAAATGATATTATTTTAAAATTACATTAGTATTAGAAATTTTATAAAATGTATCCAATTAAGAATTAAATTATATGAAAAATCGATCAATAGCGGGTTTGTCAAACTTGATTTTCGTGATAAAATTTGCACATATAGGATTGAGAGAGAGGGAAAGGAGAGTGAAAGAGTGTTGAGTATTGTCGTCAGTCTTTTACAAGAGAGTTTTTTAAGCTGAGTACGGTATTTTGTTACGTGATCAAACTTTCGCAATCCAAAGATAAATCGGATTACGAGATTCTGCATCTGTAATATTGTACCTATACACAATACGTACGAGTACATGCATGATTATAATAAAAAATATATCAGATTTATGATATATATTGCCATTAACCAACCTCAATTAGAGCCTCGCACAGCCGCGCTACAATTTCAGTGTGTGAAGGGAGGTTAGCAATTCTAGTTAACCGAAACTCGCGGAGGTCCAATTTACATTCTCCCTTACTCCGTTTTCGTACAAAAACAAAAGCTTCTGCGGTGAAAGTTCGCTATCCGAAAGAATTATTCAAATGAACTCGACATTAAAATATAATGGAAGGAAGCAAAAATATATTTTGAATTTTGTATTTTATGAGATTTGTGTTCTTTATTGTGTGTGTTTACAACGTTTGTATTAATGTAATCTCGGAAAATTTCAATGAAAATAAATAGATTTGACCGTTGTTTAATATTCTAGGCTTCGCCCGCTTGCTACATAATTATTAAGTACAGGCCGTAGCGTAGCGCTTGGCGCTCCGTTCTCCCTAACTACCCCGTCAGAGACACAGCATGAAGCTAATTTTTAATATCTCTTATGATAATCTTTTTCGTAAAACCTTTGCCATTGAATATTCTACAGTCAAGTAACATGTGGGATATTCCATGTAAATTGAAAAAAAAAATAATAAAAACGAAATCCGTTTAGAATTTATTATTTACGTCACGTAATCTACCAAATGAAGGATAGACAAGTAAAATATAAAACATAATAAACAGAATTGTTTTCACATACAAACTCGTGTAACAATTAAACAGTAGTAGAGGTACACTATATGGAATATTTATATTTATTATATATCGTTTTAGTTTTATA
>JBAIZZ010000278.1:183557-290667 GCA_037355905.1 Heliconius aoede
TCTTACATATTTTCTAAAAAAGTCATTCCATATGGCGCTTTTTGAATCCCCCTGGGAGATGAAAAAATTGTTCTTATCGAAGACAAATTGTATCCAAAAACTATTATTTAATACAAAATATATATGTATAATAAATTATTATACATTATGTAAATATAGTTTCATACTTGCGTATTTTTAATAATAAGTGCAAAGAAGTTTATATTCATGAGGATCACGTCAAAAGGTTATAATATATATACTCAACAACGTGACGTTCAGGTGCCGGGTAGAAGGGACGGCGATCGATCATATTACGTGGTGGCCAGTTTTTGCACGAAAAAATTATTAAAATTAATTTATCAAAGGTGCAGGTGCAATTTATCATTTTATTTTTATGAATTTTACTTAGTGTAAAGTAACATATTGAAAATTATAAAATGAAAATATATTAAAAATGTAACATATTTCCTTAATATTTTGCTCTTAAACAGTTAATTGAAGTGTTTGCGACACTTTGTGCCCATTTTGGAAAAATAAATGGCCATACTACATAAACTTAAATTTAGTTTGCATATTAAAGCTTAGTATATTAAAAATCATTATAGAAAGTAAGCTTTACAATGATATTATTATTAATAATAATGATATTTAAAGGTGAGTATTCTGACTTGTATCGTTACCATAAATACGGAAAGCTTAACAACACATGTACATAAAATGAATAAAAAGATTTGCATTTTCTTTATAAAAAGTACACAGTTATAAAAAGCTCTCTATTACTATCTATCGTTTAACAGAAGTCCGCCGCTCCTATGTGACTTGATGTAGGTGTAATATTTCGTAATTTAATACATTTACAATGCCTCCAAAACCCATGCGTGTTGAGTGACGGAAATCAACGCCGCGTCATGCCTTGTTACCAAAGCGGGGAAAAGGACATATTAAATATTGCCCCTGCGCCACGACTGGGGTCAAATATAAATTTAAAAATGTAAATAGATGCTACGACATAACGTCTATGAGTATATATCAGTTCTTCTTCAATAGTCACGCGTCCCACGGGATGTGAACTCACTCTGTTGAAAGGTAATACCTACCTATTCTATTGCAAGCAAGTGTCTAGTGCACTTGAGTGACGCTGAGAATCCTAAATATTGCAATCTCAACTAAAGATTTGCCAAATTCAATATAACAGTTGTATAAATAACTGTTTCAGAAATCCAAAATTTAGTCGAGCAAAGTTTAAAGTACGTTACTTTAAATTTAAGCAAAGGTCGGAAACATACCTATACAGATTTCCTAGGCTTATCTCATAAATAAATTTAAAAAAATAAATAAAATTAAAACCAACGTTATAATGACAGAATAATAAATATGATGACGATTTGTTCTTTTTCCCTAAAAAAATCACCTTAATAAATTACTTAGGTGTTAAGAAGTAAAGGAAATGAACAGAAAATAAATTTTCATTTGTGACATGAATAATAATGAGAAAAAAAAGTACATTTTGAGACATGAAATTAAATTAAGTTACTTTAGAAAATTTTATATAGTATAGTTGTTTGTAATTTCTTTTAAAATTATTTTTTTACATATAGTATAGGTTTTTTTTATGGTTTTATTAGTTTTCAGAACAAAACATTGAATACAAGAAGAAATAAAAAACGGTGAACATAATATATCATACTTTTACAGAACTGATTTTCGTTGTTTTACGTTATGTTGATAATATCTTAATTTCCGCTAACAGAAGGGTAGGCAGAGAGAATCTAGTGTTTAAACATGTCGTTCCCAAATCGCCATCAAATTTTTGGTGCCATTGTGTATTAAGCAGTCGCACTCAACATTATGCTTGCACGCTTGCCTCGACACCAGAGCGAAGAAATTAAATAAATAAAGAAAAATTGGGTGTAGCTGTGTCATGGAAACGACCGTTTGTTATACATGAATACCCTTATGTAACTGGCCTTTACGTTTATTGGACATATTTCATCAGCGTTTGCGTTTTCATTTTCAAATTAATTTCCGCCATCATCAATTTCCACATCAATGTTAACTCCATTAAGATGAAGTTATTGATGTTGGATATATGGTGACTCCGGCGGCTTTGCGAGTTGATGATGATGATGTAATTGATTGATGATCGTAACGGGAGAGATATTTTCTAAGTGCACGACGAGTGCTCGTATAATATATTACAATGTAGATCAGGATTGGAAACGGATTCTGGGCAAATCTCTGGCACACATCTCTTATATCTCTAACAGTAGTCTCTAATCTAATCCGTGATAAAGATTGAAATTTTCTCGGTTATTGGTTATTATCTTATAATGGCCATCTAACCGCCGTATAATATGAATACATAAAATAATATTTTTGTCTGTTTTTTACACAACTAAACGGGTGTGTGCGGCAATTATGTAAAGCTTTGAACCATACAGAAATAAAATAATTATCATTCAACAGAATGAACACACCCAACTTAGCTGTAATATTTCGCTAATAAGCAAATGATGTAACTAAGTAGACTGAGATCCTTGGGCCCCCAGATCTACATCAATTTAGCAAAGCTGAAATTTTGAGGATTAATAGTCTAATATGTAGTTAAGATGGTATGCCTACTTTCTAACTTGAAAGCGGGGCCCTTTGAGAGGTACACGCTCACCTACGTTTAAGTAGAAACGCCAGGTAACTTGAAAGTATGCCGCACTTTGATTAGTACGCATACCGATATTAGACTAACAATTCTCAAAATTCATATATATATTAAAAACTACATAAGTACGTATACGATAATTTTCGACAACGCCACGAATACAGAGGTTCAATAAGGAAACCACTGACATGAACCGCAACAATTCCGGCGCAAATGAGCAAATGTAATGTATAGAAAATACAATTTGATTTGTATTCAAAAAATTTATTGTATAAAATATACTTCTATAATTAATAAAAGAACGTCAACTTTACTTTTATGGTAGTTCAGACAAATTTACATATCATAGAAAAATAATATTGAATAAAAAGAACTTTTAAAAATAAATAAACAAGAAAATATAAAATCATTGAATTCATACAAATTTTAATCTTTAGTTTTTGTTCTAATATGTTTATTTTCAGTTTAGGGGGTGAATTCTAAAACACCACGAAACACATGATATATTTTATAAGCATTTATCCAAACATCACGTTTCTATCACGGCTGTGCGTGCATCTATATATATATATATATATATATATATATATATATATATATCATTACGTCTAACAAAATGGATGTTATTAACTATGCCTAACGCGCGTTCTGTCTTCAAGAAAAGAAAACTTATATATGACGCGCCTGTTTCCAGAATACAAATAAGACGTTGATTGGTCACTTTAAGCAAAACTTTGTTTGTAAAATAATACATTTCGTCAACATATTGCGGAGCCACGCTTGTGGTTCGATCGTGACAATTGTGGGTTTTATTTCCACTCTGGGCAACTTTAAAAGATAAAAATGAAATTTAGAAATTTTATCACAATTCTAATATGTTTTTCACGATATTATCGTATCGTTTTTTAAAATTTTGAATTAAAAAATTACATTACGTTAATCGGAAGATGCACGAGCGTCTATCTAAAATTATATTTATTCTTCAGGGGCGAGGCAAAGCCTTCAATGATATACTTATAATTATAAAATACACCGCAAGGGATACTCTTAACTTATATTATTTCACATTAAACATAACTTCAAAGAATAATAATTTCATTTCATTCAACACTGACCAGAATATATCCATTATGTACATATCTCTTAAGGTTTCACAGTGCGTGTTCGCAATGTGCGCATCTATGCTATATGTGTTCGTATAAAATGCCAAACGACGTACTAAGCTTTGGAATCCGTAAATTTTACCTTCTTTTATCTTTAATGCCCATCTTTTGTTCAAAAAATGGGTAGAATATTTTTTTTTGGTGTGAGGAACACAACATGTATATATATGTGAACATTTCACAGTCTGTACAAAACTTTCATGTAACACTTAATTATTAAACGCACTCACGCACTTTCACGCACGCACTTACACTTTTTCTCGAATTTACTCGAATTTTTAGAGGCATTGCGTGTTCAGAAGGCAGTGGCGGAATTTATTAAACTTAAACTTAGCGAACTCAATTGTATCGAAACTGTAATTCTTCTATGGGACAATGTGTACGCTTTTACTAGAGGGACTATTTAAGTCATGATATAATTTTGTATATCACGATTTAAAAAGTCTTGAAAAGCTGGCTCCGGTCTGTTTCAAAGGTATCATTGTCACAAGTGATTACATATGTATTTTTATAAAATTGATTAAAAAAAATGTCCATCCATGCAAGTTATTTTGAATGTGAAAATTATTTGACCTTAAATTAATTTTCAGTTTGTTGACTGTAGGAAGTCAATGCCGCTCAACATCGGAGCGAAGCGCCGAATGGGAATCGAACCCACCAATTGTCACGTTTACAGTCATATTTTGTGCCACTATGTCACGACTGGTCTCAGAAATTTTATTACTTAACAGAAACAATTGTAGATTCAAAAACCGCAAATATTATAAGTAAAGGCATAAAAATAGAATCCAGATGACCAACATAAATGACGTGATTGAAATATTTTACAATGACATACAGTATAATTATAGAAATAAATATTTTTATTAAATTTTTACTGGTGCTATGGATTTTTGCTATATCTTTGTTATCAAACATCATCTCATATCACTATTAAAGCACATTACTTTCTAAATATTCTAGTATATTTGAGCGAAATCGGGATTGCGAGAGCGTTCTTATGAAACGTCAGTCAGTTATTCAATCGATATTGACAGTTTACCCTCAGTTGAGCTGAAAGAAATAACTTAGATAAAGTATGTAAATTGTTGGTAAGAAATATTCGCCGAAAATGTCGAGTTCACATTGTCACGTGTCAATTCCTTTTTATGTTCCAAAAATACTGATAAATGAGCGGCTTTAAGCGTTTGAGCGTTTATATTAGAAATTTTTGTGTAATTTGTTGATAGTTCTTATAATTTTAATTCTTTTGGACTAACTAGATATCAAAAAATATTGATTAATTATTTAGGGTTAGATATAACTGCTCCTAATGGGACAAAAATGCTTGTACACATTGCCGCACAACTCATTGTCGAGTTGGCATGTAATGGCGCCCTTCAAGTGTAGTCGCTGAATATTTTTGACTAAATTTTAAATTTTTATTGTTTAAATTTCTAATATTTTGAAATAAAGCATGTTTTATAATTAGAGTGAAAGTAGATATGTTATCTATATATATTCGAATAACAGGTCATCAAAAATATTATGTAACTTATGTATAGTTAAAAATCAATTCAAATCAGCTTCACGCTGTATCACGCACACAGTAGGATACGCAGAGGGAACCTAGTGTTAAGACACTCCGTTCCCCATTTTCTACCGAATTCTGGAGGCATTGTGTATTGAGTGTCAGAACTTAACGTCGCGCTTTGCCTCTACATCAGAGAGAAGTCCAACTAGACCAGTCTTGGTCGTGAGCTTGTTGTTTTACTATAAAATGGAAATATAAACGTAAGTAAATATTTCACTTCCTCGAGTGGGGATCGAACCCACAACCGTCGCACCCTTGTGCCGCTGTGCCACGACGGCCTCTATATGTATTGTAACTAATCCTCATACGAAATAGCTATGTTATTCGAGCCCACCGGAAATGTTATTACAGAGAATGAAATGGGAGAAATTATTATCTGCCATTCGCGAGTAAGGTTTATATTTCACAGATTTTCCTTTCCTTTGGAACATATTGTATAATGTATGCAGATATTTCCATTTCATTAAAATCGTAAATGTTATTTTATTTACAGTAACGCTTTTATTTTATTATTTCCTTTAAAAATATTAAATCGTTACATATTTTGTAATTTATAAGATATTAGTCTCATACTTAAGCAATATTATTGTTATCCATTTAGTAGTTTTTACATGAAAGTGGAACAAACATCCATTCTCAAGGCAGTCTAGATCAGTTAAATTTTATATACTACAGAATAGATTAAATTAAAATTAAATATAGTTATTTAAATGTGTATATTTGTTTTAATTTCACCTCTATTGGATACTAAATATAACTACCAAAGCTAAAAGATATTTTATGTAAAAAAAATTTCACACATTTTTTCTATTTCGTCATATCACTGTGAGCTTGAAAAATATTATAAAGGCTTTATCTGAATTGAATCCAGGTTTTTTTTTCGTTGTCAGTTTTCCGTAACATTGTGAAACCTACAATTTCCCTCTCGGAAATAGTCTATTCCATTTGTATTTATTTAGGTTTCGGGACATAAAAAAATGATGTAATGTTAGAACGGATGTGACTATTTTCCTTGTGTTAACGTTTTTCTCAACTGACGTTCATTTTTATCCATATAAAAAAAGGAACTATAAGTAATCAGAAAATAAATAATCTATTCACGCAAAAACATATTCTTTTTTGTTATTATTGTATTAAAAAATCAAAGCTCTTTTTAAGCCCAGTTTCATTTAACGAGAAAAATCACAACGTTAACTCGGCTCCACCTCTTCCATCCTCGATACTTTTTCTCGTATCTCGCCTCGTATACCATTTCATTATCGTCCTTGACACAAATAGATGCGGTCGATTTTGTAAGTAAATTTTACATGCAAAGGTCAACTGAAGAGACCATTATAAATACAATTCAGAGGTAACTGTTAACAATATATAAAAATAGTATTTGTTATAACATATTTAAATATAGTATAGTGATAAAAAATATTTTTTTACTTACATGAGAATTGTAATTATTAGTGTATAATGTATTATTTTAACGAGTATAGTATAATGTTTTGTGTCATAATGAGTATGGAATTTTAAGTACCTGCTAGGTTCGCTTGATAATTCCCACTCGAGAAATTAAATATTTTTTTTTTTGTTTCTTCACACTGATAACCAGTCAAAGAGGCGCGTTGAGTTCCGCTTATCAACACGCAATACTACTGCTGTAAAAGAAATATTAATAAAGAAATGATTATATATGTTTGATTTTATATATGTTTTATGATGATGGAAGTAGCTTTTGCCTGAGTTTCTAACTACGTATAAAGACAAGTATAAAAAAACAGCTATTTCACATAATATTCTAATGTGTAAACGAATAATTTCCATTTTCAAATAAGAAAACAGTGACGCCTGGGAGCGACATGTAATTAAACTTTTGGTCCGTGTGATCTTGCTGTAGATTGGCTTAATTTGATATGCTAATAACGAACTCTGGTGAAAAGGAATTTAAACTATTGGAACTTTTATTTGTGATAAAGATTCAGATTCTCCAGAATTCAGCGAGGTACAGCGTGAAGCTAATAAATTAGCTTTTTTTATCTTTGCGTAACTTTTTTATATGCAAGACGCACATCGTTCAATATTTCACCCAGTAAGCATTGTAGCTGCAATGAAATTTACAGCAAAATATGCTTATAAAGTCTGGTTAAATTCAATGATATAATAATATATTTAAATGATTTTTAGAAATGAAAATAAATAAATGAAAAAAATAAATAAATAAATATCTTAATATAATTTAAATTTCATTAATACAGACAGAAAATAACAAGTTACGAATCGAGTTTTCCATCGCTGAAAGGCATTTGTTTAATTACTCAAAGTGGTTACCTCGATCTGAGGCAGTGTTTGTGCTTTTTGCCCAAATCGCTATTCGAGGTTCGAGGCAGAATTGATGATAATTGAATTTCTTTATCACTGTTGTCGTTATCTTTGGACTTTTGTTTATTATTTAAGAGGAACGTTAGAAAAACTAATATAGACAGGAATTCAAATAAAAATATTCAAATAAATCTAATTAATTAAATATTTTTGTTTTCGCTATATATATTCATGGTGTCAGCTGGCCGAGTATTATTTCAACAAGGGTCTCTCTTCCCCGTCTCCCGTAATGGAATGCGGTTAGCTGTGACATAACACCGTTTTTTTTACATTCAAGCATCTCCAACATAATAGCTCTCAGTTAAAAAAAGCTCTTTTAATTATAGAAATCTTTAAATTAGATTTTCACACTTTAAAAAATATTTCTGAAAGAACATTTTATTTTAATGTTTAATGTCATTAGTAAGTACGTACTATAAAAGGTTTTAAAATTTTAATATCTGTAGCCATTATAGCGAAAACAAATATTGTAGTATTTATTTTTCAGTTGACTTGTACATATTAATTTATTAATTCTATAATTTTATCTTTTTTTATATTAAGGCTATATATAATTTTTAATTACGCAATTATAGAGCACAATATCAACTATTTGTGAAATTCACTGAACAAATAAATTTTTCACAATAAATAAACTGACTTCTAATAACAAACTAAATAGTAAAAAATAAATTTACTTAATATAAATTACTTTGATTATTAATTATTATAATTTTGAAATCGGTGTCAAGTAAAATTTGATATTACAGTAACTTTATTGTAGAATTAGGCCGTCGTGGCGCAGTGGCGACAGGGTGACTGTAACGCGACGGTTGTGGGTTCGATTCCCACTCGAGGAAGTGAAATATTTATTTACGTTTATTAATAATATTAATACTAGGCTCTCCCTACCTACCCTACTACACGCGAGATACAGGACCTGAAAAAAAATCTTTCGTGCATCATTCGCCTTAAAAACATAAAATGAAAATTTATAACGTAATGCGATTACGTGACAAGCTTTTGTATGGCGTCAATCCAAGCAGGCCGTTTATATAAGACGAACAAACATCCACGTGTACTCCCTGCGCCCTGTTTTTATAATACAAGTTAAAAATTAAATCAGACTGCGTGTTGAGTGGCGGAACTCAACGTCACGCATTGCCTAGAAACCAGAGGAAAGAAATGAAAATAAAAATTTAAATAAATATTTTATTTCCTCGAGTGGTAATCGAACCCACAGCCAGTCGCGTTTTACAGTCATACACTTGTAACCCTGCGCCGCGACAGGCAAATGTTTTATAATATAAAACAAGATTAACTTGTAAATATCTATAAGCTCACTTGTAATGGACAACACAAATAAAAACATATAACATTATTACACGAGCGTGTCTGTGAAAACAGTTGTGTTGTTGTTTTATTTGCCCATCCCTAATTTCATAGATTGTGTTACGTTATTAGTTCCATTTCAAAAGGATTTTAATTTTTAATATTTTTTTCAACTATCCTGTGGTACTTAACACCGTGCGAAGATCAAAAAAAAGAGCGAAATAATTAAAATATTCAATATTTTATTTTCTCTGAGAGGGAATCGAACCCACAACCCTTACAGTAACACGCTTGTACATCAGATCTCGACTTTATTACAATTTAAACAATAAAATAAATGTACCCTCCTTGGTACAAAGAATTGTCAATGTTTAAGTTAAAGCCTTTTCGTAGAAACTGAAGTATTGTTTATTCAGCGTTTCACGTTGGTATGCGGGATATGTGTCTTTCTGCAACACTGAGTGATGCCTTCTACATTTGAACCACTGAGAATTGCACAAAAATTGAACAAATCTTTTAATTAAATTAAAATTTTACATTTTATATTTAGTTTTGTATGTTATGCTGGGAGGATAATATACCAAATTAAACAATATATATATTAAGAGTCAATTAATTATATGTATATATATCGACGTCCTTGTAAAATAATACCTTTGTAAATATCTAAATTAAATTTATGTAGAATATCAAATGACGACCAAACTTGTTTATTTACTTGAAATAGCTTCGTGTTTAGATTCAGTTTAGTTTACATTAATTCATTAATACATTAATTATAAACATTGTTCCGAAAACACAATAAAGATGTTTTATAATCACATAAAATACAAAATGCTAAAAAAAATATTTTTGCTTCCTTCCATTATATTTTAATTTCGAGTTCATTTGAATAATTCTTTCGGCGAACAAAATAGCGAACTTTCACCGCAGAAGCTTTTGTTTTTGTACGAAAACGGAGTAAGGGAGAATGTAAATTGGACCTCCGCGAGTTTCGGTTAACTAGAATTGGTAACCTCCCTTCACACACTGAAATTGTAGCGCGGCTGTGCGAGGCTCTAATTGAGGTTGTATAATGGCAAGATTTATCATAAATATGATGATTTTTTTTATTAAAAACATGTATATTCTTGTATATACTTATAATATATTGACATAATATAACTTTGAGACCAGTTACAGCGCAAGTGTCCGAGTGTAAACGCGACAGATAATAATAGGTTTGATTATCACACGATGACGTACTTAATATTTTTGTTTCTTCTCTTCTCTGGTAAGTACAATACAACACGCAATGCCTCTAGAATTCTATGGTAAGTAGGGAAATTAATGGGAACGGAGTGTTTTAAAACTAGGTTCCCTCTGCCTACCCTGGTCAGTGAAGTTTTAATACAATTTCAGAACATATCATAATACATCAATATGGAAAAATATTTGTTTATTTAAATTTATGATTATTTTTTTTTAACATTCATTGTCATTGTTCATTCAATGTCTTAACGAGATACATTTTATATTTTATTAAATATTAACGTAAATATATAATGTTGTGGATTTAAAGATGTCCATTATGTGGTTTGCTTTAAGTTCAAGTTATCTTTCGAAAAATAAAGTAGCCATTTCCAATAAAGGATTCTAATATGAATGTATAACATGAAATGTTCTTGTAGATACTTATATATAATGTTTATTTTGTACAGCGCCCTCGTCAACAAAGTATCGGCGGTGTGCTCCGGCGAGAGGGGAACTGGAAATGCTTCCTGTTGACGCTCATGATCGTGGGGTGTCTCGGGTCGGTCGCGTGGTGCAGCACCGCCGAGATCGATAGAGAACTCATTGATCTAAATACGTAAGTTTCTTTACATTTCATCTTAAATATGTAATTTAATATGATAAATGTACCATTTTCTATAAACTATTTAATTGGATAAAATTGAAATAACATTTTTGAATAAAGGTCTATTAAATTCAAGTTACTTAATATTAGTAGTAGTAGAGCAAGTAACAATCGCTGAGTCTTCCGTGCAGTACCTACTAGTACAGTAGTACATAGTACATATAATATGATTGCAATACAAAACGAAATTAAGTCAGAGTTAATGGGATTCATCATTTTAATTACCCAATAAAATATTTGAAATATTTTACAAGAGATCTATATTATTTATACCACCACTCAACATGCCCCATTAAAAGTTCTCTTCTGGCTGTCAGAGATAATAAAGGTAAACAATTCTTTGCGATCTATCTAATTCTAATTATCATTGCTTATTAATTTTTTTATCTGCTTCACGCTGTATTCCACGTGTAGAAGGGTACACAGAAAGAGACTATTGTTAAGACACATCGCTCTCCACTTACCGTCAAATTATAGAAGAATTGGGTATATTTAAATAATATAATTATTCTCACATTATTCATTGTTTAAAGTGTGATCGACTAGTTCACATTAATTGTCAATAACGGTCTTGGACAGCGAACTAAGCTGCCGGAAGCCGGACGCCATTATACAATGACTAAGGAGGTGCAACTCCGTGACAACTTAGCCACTCAAATTGCGCTTTCATTTCATTAAATTACAACGTTCTACGTTAGTTTACAAAGTTTGTAAATAGATTAATTTCCTATATTATTGAATTCGAGACTGGATTTCTGTATTCTGTATTTTCCTTTTCAGCATCTAGCAGGTTAAGCGGAGGGAGCCTAGTATGAAGACATTCCACTCTCCACTTTTCGCCAAATTTGGAAGACATTGAAATGACTTAAATTAACTTAAATTATCCTAACTTAACTTAAGTTAAGTCATTTTTTTGCTCTGGTGTCTGTCTGGCGAAGAAATGAAAATATTAATTTTCCCGTATAAGAATTGAACCCATAACCTGTAGCGTTTATAGTCATACGCTTGTGCTACTGCGCCATAATTGAGCCCGTATAACATAATTTTCAAATGAATATAAAGTATGACAGCTCGATAAAAATTAAGGGAGCAGGATGAAATAACCATAAGATATAATATTTTACAAATTTTTAACCATAAAACCCATAACTAATCTAATAACAGTTTCGTCTCCCTCAGGTACCCGATAAAGAGGACAGTCCGAGAGTCACCGTGCGACGTAGGTTACGCGTACATTCCCATTGCTTTCGTGTTACTTCTATACGTTGTGTATCTAGTGGAATGCTACCATAGTACTGCTAGAATACAACTGGCGAGGCGGGTTGACGTGGCTGCCGTGACTGCCAGGGTTCATTCTATGAGAACAGCTACGCCTCGAGTCTGGTAAGTGGTTTATTGATATTTACAGATATTATTATCATCTAGAATATTTTTAGCAGTCTTTTCTTATTTTACAAACGTTTAGGATATTATAATCAATTTGCAAATTCGTCTACGATGCTTTGTATTGCCACATGGTTTCAATCAGGTAAATTTCAACATGAATACTGTATCAAAAATTCACTTTCGCCCACGCCTTTTGAGGGTTGTTTTAAAATTCATTATTCTGAACCATCGTCGTCTCTATAATTTACCTTTATGCCCTAAAGCTATAAATCACGCGATTAATGTCGTGATAATAATAAAAAATTTAATTCCAAAGTTATTGCCGTCACTATGTGATAGAAATGACCTAAAATTCAAATTCAACAAATATAGATAAATCCTTAGTATATTGTGATTTTTTTTCGCAAAGATTATTTATTTATGCTGCTTTTTAGCATAAATAAATAAATAAATAAATTCGATATATAAAAGAATCGATAATTTGTTGCAATTACACCATTATCGTTTAATATCGACAAAAAATATAGAATTATAAATGATTGCTGTCGAGAAATAAAGCCGGTATGTTTTATTTTATATGTCAAGGTCTACTGAAATATGTTTGTATGTAGAAAAATTCAATATATCTTTTGATGTAATGCTTTATTCCATATTTCATAGGAGATAAACATTTTATATTATCATTTATTTTTCTTCCAAATTTGTACATGTTGAATTGTTATAGAAATATTTTTATATTTTATTTTAGACTTTCGTAGCTTATTACAAAAACATAGGATGGCCACCTAAATGTC
Source organism: Heliconius aoede (assembly GCA_037355905.1). Classification (NCBI taxonomy): domain Eukaryota; kingdom Metazoa; phylum Arthropoda; class Insecta; order Lepidoptera; family Nymphalidae; genus Heliconius; species Heliconius aoede. The sequence continues at coordinate 196,687 of JBAIZZ010000278.1, forward strand.
ATGTGAAAGGTAGAATAGAGCATGAAAGTGATGAATAAAGGCACCGTTGCATGCCAAAATTTCTCATTTTATAGAGCAAATAGTTTTTCTCTACATGCGTTCAAATGTTGTGGAATTTTGTGATATTTGGAAAGTTTGAATTTATTCCATATGAGTACTACTGAGGAGATTAAAATTATTAGACGTTTATTTACATATTTCATGGTACACAATATCAAATTATTCTACTTAATGGTTTATGAGACAAAATAATTAAAAATTTGAAACCAATTAGCGAAAATATTATTAGATTAATTAAAATTTGAAAAGAAATGATTTAATACACAAAAATAGCATACTTAATTTACTTTCGAATCTAAAACATTATTATTAGGCAAAATAAAAATAATTTTTAGATTTCATATATATTTCATTATAACTATAATTTTCAAAAAAAAGACCTAGCATATACATTATATAATATTAGTTATTTTAGTATACTAGTAGTATATTAGTTATAATATTAGTTCAGGAAAATGTAATGGGAAAGTTTTTTTTTGCCAGGTGGAAGGCCATTTGCTACCACTACGTGCGTCGGAAGCGACAAGTCACGCGATACCGCAACGGCGACTCCTATACTACTACACAGGTATAGTTAATTCTATGGAAAAATGAACTTATAAACAATTTTTTTTGTATGACATATGATATATTGGAAAAATCTAGTAATATCAAAATATATATACAAGATATATCTTTATTACTATGTCTGTGTTGTGTTCATATTATATATTTTTCATTACATAATATACTTATGACTTAAGAAATTTTAACTATAAAGATTCAACAACACGCCTAAATAAAATACCCACTTTACGTACTAGAAATTCGATGTTAATTATTAATGAATATTCAGTCACAATACACTACTTAATAAACAGTTGCTTTGATATGTAATAAGAATACAACGTGAGATAGTTATTTTTATTTATGAGTGAGTCGTTAGAGATTCTTACACTACTAGTACATTAGTAACACTAAATTGTGTTAGAACTGTCATAATATTTATTATATAAGTACACATAAACACAAAGCAATGTAAATATTATTAGAAATTTTATAATTAAGTATATTTGAGATTTTATTTTATTTATTTATTTATTTAAACAGATAAAGTTATGTGTATAGTATACGTTATCAAAATCGATAACTTTGATGGAGTTATATATTTCCAGTTAGCTAATAGCGTCCTATTTTATTCTTTGGTTAAAACAGAAAGAAATTTATTTAAAATATATAAAAGAAAAATTTAAGTAGATATATTTAATCAAATTCTTTACACAGTCCTTTTATGTATTGAGTATTTATTATAGATTCTTACTCACTGAAGAATAGAGAAATAGAGAACTGTCTCGTTAGTAAAATATAAATGTCAAATATATTATAAATCTGCAGGTATACTATGAACGTGTAAACACGCACAGTGCCAGTACGTCGTTTGCACACGCCTGCTGCGGACAAAGAGACGCGTCCAGGAATCTCGTTCTAGATTCCAAAACACCGATCACAAAAGTCCGTTTCAGCAAAGGCTTCGCATTTGCCAATATTGAGGCGGCGAGTGGTAAATATAAGTACTTCATAATATTAATATAAAAAATTAAAAATGTCTGTACAGGTGTTATCTAGCCACTTATAGAGCGTTTATTTAACTTCTTGTACGATGTTACAAAGGTTAACGCTTCTAAAATTTAACTAACATTTTATTTTTGAGAAAATTTTCTGTGAGCTTACTTATATTGTAAATAGAACTTCTTATAAACTGTTCTGTTTTTAAAAGGGGTTTTAATTAAAGAGTGCTTTAAATGTTAAGTAGAAATTAGTTAAATTATTAGTATCTTTATAAAAAAACTTGTAAAATATTGAAAACACTGACTTATTTTAAATTAATTTATTGTTTTAGAATTTGAAGATCAAAGATCAAGATTTTTTGCAGAACATGAGAGATTTGATGATTTTATGGAAATGCGTGAAGGATTAGATCTCATTGGAGTTACTTCGTTTAAGGAATATATGGTAGCCTATAGGTAATAACTATTAACTAAATATATGCCTAAATGTATTTATTTCTCTTCTAATGAAATGTTTATTTTAGGGACGCAGATCGCTGCCCTTGGTACTCCTCTCAAATTCTTTTTTGGACATTGTCCTGTTTTCTTCTGTCTTGGCCTCTTAGAATAATTATAGAATGTAATACAGCATACGTTCATTATACGGTAAGAAAAATTAATGAAATGTTATTAAATCAAAAAATTGTTACATGTAACTTATTTATTATTTTCTTTTTCAGATAACAAAAATATTCGGTACAAACTATGAATTAGACCCTAGTCGACAATTAGATTTGGATACACACTTATCAGATAGTTTACCGCCAGTTCCTGCTTCTAATTACGCGTGGGCGCTAGCTGATGAACAAAGTGCGGTACTCTGTGCAGCAGCTAGACCTCCTCGAACTCTACCACTGTCTCACGCTTCCACAGTGGATAGCTTGGAATTATTTGCGGCAATAAGAGGAAATTGTGCAATAGTACCCTCGTATTCTGAAGCTATGCGCATTGACGCAGCTCTTAGAGAAGACCCCGGAGAAAACACTTCCAATGCAGTTTTAGTTGATGTTGAAACAGAACGGCCAACTCGGTCAACGGTAAAAGCAGCATCGTTTGACGAACCAACGAGAAGACCGCGAGTCACAATTGCAGAGACACATTCAAGTTACAATATCGCAGCCAGTGCACGATTAAATGATGCCAAAAGACAGAATAGACGATCGTGGGCTGGTGTACTGACTAATGCGAGGAGTGCTCGGCAAATTTTGGAAGATTTAACTAGTAACACTGTTAACTACGAGCCTATACCTGAATCACTAATTAGAAGAAATCGTGACACATTATACTTTTCAAGAGAATTATCACCAACATGCTCAAGAGATCCATTCGGCGGTCGAGCTCTTACAACGCCAACCGATGAACCGCCTACATATGAAGAGGCGCTGAGGCTACCAGCGCTAAAAAAATTAACGAGATCAATTACAGGCACCGACTTAGCAGGACCAAGAAGAGCATTTTTGAAAGATGTTTTGTCAAATAGAAGATCGTGTTTAGAGGGTGTTGGGGTCTTAGCGGGTACTAAAGCTGTAAGATTACCATATAATGAATCTGGGGAAGAGACACCCCTATAACGATGTTACATCAGTGAGTTTATGGATTTTTTATGGTGCAATAAAATGTTAATATAGATATACTCCATACAAAGGACGTTGTTAAAATATATATGAAGTGAGATAGATATAATAGACAATTTATACGCTTCAGAGTTGTTATGCGCTTTAAGCTTGCCCAATTATTAATAATATGTAAGAATCATATTATACGTGTATATATAAACATATATTAATAAAGAATTTTGAATAATGTTTATTGCAATATTAATAGTTTCAGCTATAATAAATTAACAGCAGTGTTTGCGTATTACGTAAGTATTGTTGACTTAGTAACTGATTTCAAAGCCGAATGGAATTGAATACACTTTGTGACTGAAATTTAACTAACTATGTAATTAAAATCTTTAAAAGTGTGCTTAATATATTTTTAATCCTAATGTAAAATTTGATTTCTTACTTAAATAGATGTATATTGATATCAAGAATATAAAAACGCTTATATTTTTAGTATAAATTCCCCACTTCGTTTTTTTTTATTGTTATTATTAATGTAAATAATTTGGTTATTTTATTGAAACTCCTAAATATTTAATATGTTTTTTACAAGCACTAACGTTTAATTTTTTTTAAGTAATTGAAATCTAGGAGTACGGCAAGGCGGTGCCTTATAACATAAAATCACTGTCCTATCTGCAGCTTAAGTATAAAATAGTTTATAATAATATTATTATATGTCTTATGTAATTTTTTATAATATGCTTTAAAATTAAATTCCAACAAAGAATAACAACAAAAAAAAAAATGGCAGCTAAAGTCATGCACAATAAATTTAACGCCGGTTTTCATATAACCGGTACAAAAGATAAACAGTAAAAAATCGACAACGTCGCAATTATTTTATTTGACATATGCTTCTGATTGGGTATGTAGTGTTTAAGTATATAGTATGTAATTTTGTAAATAATTTATATGTTAATACCCAAACGTGATATTAATGTTAAATGTTCCAATAAATTTCAGATTAAATTACATTATTCATTGGATACATTATATTTTTTAACGAATAACAAAAACTTACTTGCTTGTAAATGGAATAGTAAATAAAATGGTTAAAAGTGCCAATAAATAGTGTATCTAATATTTATTAAGTGCAACTCCACATTGAGTATACAAAAAAAAAAATGAAAAATTATAAAATTTTACGGGACTCGAACCCGCTACTCTGAACTTTTTTTTTTGCTAGTATAGTAATTTAATTTATATATTTTAAAAAAATATATGTACATAGGTACATAGGTTTTATGTACATAGGTTATATGTCAATTATACGATAATAGCCTACAATGATCTTAATTTTGAGACCAAATTCATATATTGACATAACTTAGATAGGTAGTGTATATAAAGAATAAAATTTTATTGCATAATATTTCATTAGAAGCTAGAAGATAGAGAAGCTTTTACAAACATATTTTGTAAACCTAAAAGATGATTTAACATAAGTCGATAATAAATACATACACTATTATGTAAATCCTCATTTATTTTCTTTTGAATCGATAAATTTTAGTTTATGAGAGATATTAGTTATGCCGATTTAAACTAAGACAGAAGACGTACATACCTTTTATTTTTGTAAATTTTTATTGGAAAGCAAAATATTGCGAATATATTGTACGTCCAGATTTAAAAATCCTTTTAATTTTTTTTTTTTTATATACATATAAGTTTAAAGTACTTAGATTAATGATGCAGTCAATCTGTACTTTATTTAGAATTACACGCTTTTGATTACATCGTGCAGAGCGAATGCACGGACTCGGTAAGGAGTAAACTAGGTAGGATATTTGAGTAAAAATTATTTTCAATTATCTGAATGGTCAACGGATGTTTATTATTTTCAATAAACGTTGTCATATGTTAAGTAGAGCTGTTTTCTCTTTATACCTTTTCTCATCGTTCATCATATAAGATCTAAATGTATGAAAAAGCTAAACATACCAATACTTCTATCAATATATTTGAGCATTATTTTTTAAGGCCGTCGTGGTACAGTGACACTGTTTGTGACTATTAACGTGGCGGTTGTGGGTTCGATTCCCACTGGAGCAAGGAGAGCAAAGAAATAAAAATATTCAATATTTTTATTTCTTTCTTATTAAATATATTATAATAAATCGAAAGAGTTTGTTTGCTGCTTATTTCGTCCTCGCAAACAGCCACGCACTGCTTACCCTTTCTAAAAACGATGAAATATTATATTATCTATCTTCAATAAAATAATGAATGGAGGTACGCGGGCGAAGCTGCGGGCGAAGCCGCGGGGTAGGCAATATGATTATATTTTTGCTTAGAAATAAGGTTACCAATCAACATCTTATTTGTATTCTGGAAACAAGACAGTAATATATAAGTTTTCTTTTCTTGAAGGCAGAGCGCGCGTAAGGCATAGTTAATATCAGTCCCTAGTCGATATTCATTTTATTTGGGGTAATAATAGTAAACAATACAAAAGCACCTTGAAACGTAAGAGATTTCGATTATTAATACTGGTGTATTTTTCAACAGGGCGGGAAATGGAGAAAATCCTCTACGTAAACACAAGATAATATCATCAAATTAGAAAATTAACAAACACTAGGCTCACGTGGCGCAGTGGCACAAGGTGTGACTGTAACTCAAAGGTTATGGGTTCGATCTCCGCTCGAGGAAATAAAATATTTATTTAAATTTATATTTTCAATTGCTCTGGTGTCGAGGCGAAGCACGGCGTTGAGTTCCACGACTGAACACGCAATGCCTCCAAAATTCAGTGGAAAGTGGAGAACGAAGTGTCCACCACACAGCAGGGTAGGCAAAGGGAACACTAGGCTCCCTCTGCCTACGCCGCTACAGGTGGGAAAATAGAGTGAGAAAAAGAAACTAAATATACCAATTAACCCAGTTAAATTCTCCAATGACATTTATAAAATAGGAGTGACGAATAAATCATCAAGCGATGACGGTAACCTGACAACCCATACTAAAATGGGTGATAGCCTAGCCTGTATGTGAGACACACTGAGACCGACGTACATGTACGATTACGTGAGCTTTGTTCCCTACAAAGCTTTTGCAATTCCATAAACAGGTCGAGCACGAAGCAATAAATCGCTGATGAAGCAGAAACTAAAGGTACATTTGTGTGAATTTAAAGGACTTACGTTTTGTTATTTATTTAATATATCTTAAAAAGCTTTAACAGTTTAAATTTACGATAGTTAAAGGATTTACAGTAACAGAATAATCAGTTCTCGCTAGTAGTATACTACGTAAGTATTTTTTTTTTCAGTTATACATTGTATCCCACATATAGGAGAGGAGACAGAGGGAATACTAAGTTAAGACACTAGAATGTTTTTGAAGCATTACGCTTTGAGTGGCGAAACTCAACGCCATTTCCCGCTTTGTGCATTGACACCGCGAAGAGATTAAAATATCTGTATATATAAAAGTTGAAGTTCCACTGACTGAGGTAAGACCCACTGTGCGTAGAAACGTGATATTTGGACAGATGTTTATTTTCATAACGTGAACACTCACTAAGAATGGATGTTGAAAAATTTTAACCTTGAAGAGGTGAAGTATAGAGGTTGAAGGTTTCTAAAGAGAAATCTTCAAATAGGCATCGATTTTTATAAAGTTTGAAATTCAGACTCTTAAAAATATTTCATTGAAGCGTATTTCATAGCTTATTAGAATTCGCCCCCTAAACTGAAAATAATGTCATAAGTATTTAATTTTATTTAATTCGTTTGGTTCAAAGCCGCCCGAGCTCGCTAGTTAATAAATCTTCTAGTTAATAAGCTTCATTCCCTCGAATGGTAAAACGAACCCACAACCATCGCGTTGCCCCTGCGCCGCCACGGCCTCATAAACTACCTACTTACATATTGCATATGTATTTATGTAAGTTATGTTATGTACATAAGCCTTGCTCTATTAGCTGCGTACAAGTGCGAGTTAATTGCACATGTCGATCGAACATTAATCCTCTTTTGCGTGTTTCTCATATACGACAGAACACGTAGCTTATATCGACAAAATGATGAATACGCCTACGTACACGTAGATTGAGTTACGGAGTCAAAGCGATAGTAGTGGGTTTAATTACTAAGGGTTAACTTCTATGTTTTTTTTTTCAGCTTCACGCTGTATCCCGCACACAGCAGTGTAGGCAGAGAGAACCTCGGTGTTAAGACACTCCGTTCCCCACTTTCTGCCGAATTCTGGAGGCATTGCGTGTTGAGTGGCAGAACTTAACGCCGCGCTTTGCCTCGACACCAGAGCGAAGAAAAATGGAAATATACACGTAAAGAAATATTTCACTTCCTCGCGTGGAGTGTCTTAACACTAGGTTTACAGCCTACCCTGATATAAGAAGCTAATGAAAACGCTCCTTTTTTATTTTCACATTACATTTTTATATATAAGACGGTAAAAGTGCAAAAAAATGCAGAGAAAGTTTACGTTCATTTGCACATAGTTCTATATTTCACCCAGTAAGCGTTGCAACTACAATCAAAATTTCGCCAAAATATGTTTATTTAATTTGATTAATTTTAAAATATGTATATTTAAATGTTTTTTAGAAATGAAAATGCCTTATTCTAATTTAAATTTCATGAATACAGACGGACGGACGGAATAGAGTATTCCACCGCTGGAAGCCATTTATTTAATTACTCGAAGAGGTTCCCTCGAACTGAGGATGTTTTTGTGCTTTTTGCCCAAATCGCTATTCGGGGTTAGCGGAATTGATGATAATTAATGAAATTCGCTTATCACTTTGTTGTTGACATTTTTGAATCTTATTATTTATGTAGAACGATAAAAAAAAATGTATAGACAATTTTTTTACATTTTACTTAGTTTTTTACATTCGAGCATTTTAATTATAGCAACCATTTACATTACTTTAAAATAGAATTTTACGCTTAAGATTGTATTTCTAGATTAACATTTTAATTAAATTTTTAATGTCATTAGTACATACGTACTAAGAAAGCTTTTGAAATTTTAACATACTAAGCCATTATAACAATAATGATTAACGCACGTGTTTTGTATAAATATGATCTTACCAAAGCTATTACTTTATCTTAGTTTTTATTGTTAGGCTATATATAATTAAAAAGTTAATAAAAAAAAATTAGAGCTAAATATTTTTAACGTTAAACATCTGCAACGTTAAACTCAAACAAAAATCACTTTAGTACACTTCAGTGCAAAAACCTCAAATTGGTTTAATGAATGTCAAGCCCGAGCCTCCGGTTCTGGTTCGCAAAGAAAATACCTCAGACTCGAGTGGAACTTGAGAAATAAATTTAGCGAGACGGTTATAGAAGTACTATTGTTATGTATTTGCAAATCTGTATATGTATATATATTTAATTAATATTAATGAATCTATAATTATATTAGTTAAAATCATCTGAGGCCAGTCGTGGTGCAGTTGCATAAGCGTGTGACTATATATGCGATAGGTTGTGGGTTCGATTCCCAGTCGAAAAAATGAAATATTTAATATTTTCAGGCAAAGCGTGGCGTTCATTTGTGCACTCAAACAAAATGCTTTCAGAAATTGGTAAAAATGGGAGCGGAGTGTCTTAACACTTAGGCACTTTCTGCCTAGTAGGGTAGTTCATGCGGGATACGGCATGAAGCTGGAAAATAATGAGTAAAGCTGAGCTTTCGTGATTCATTCATATTAGCGTTACAAACATAAACTGAAAGTGTATAATGTAATGCGATTACGTGACAAGCTTTTGTATGGCGTCAATCCAAACAGGCCGTTTATATAAGACGAACAAACATCCACGTGTACTCCCTGCGCCCTGTTAATATTAGAATATAAATTCAAAATTAAATATAAAATATTCTTTAGAGGTCTTAAAATAAAAGTTGTGCATAAATACAGGAAATAGAATAATTCTATACAGTGTAGCAACACTAAATAGAATTATTCCATTTGTGCTATTTGACAGTACTTTTTTATGTCAGACTTATAAAATATATAAAGTTAATGAATAAACTCATTTTACAAATTAAAGAGATACTTTAATTTGTTTTTCTATTATGTATAATTTAATCAATAATAACATACATTTTTACTGATATAAAACTAAAACGATATATAATAAATATAAATATTCCATATAGTGGTACCACTACTACTGTTTAATTGTTACACGAGTTTGTATGTGAAAACAATTCTGTTTATTTTGTTTTATATTTTACTTGTCTATCCTTCATTTGGTAGATTACGTGACGTAAATAATAAATTCTAAACGGATTTCGTTTTTATTATTTTTTTTTCAATTTACATGGAATATCCCGCATGTTGTTTGACTGTAGAATATTCAATGGCAAAGGTTTTACGAAAAAGATTATCATAAGAGATATTAAAAATTAGCTTCATGCTGTGTCTCTGACGGGGTAGTTAGGGAGAACGGAGCGCCAAGCGCTACGCTACGGTCTGTACTTAATAATTATGTAGCAAGCGGGCGAAGCCTAGAATATTAAACAACGGTCAAATCTATTTATTTTCATTGAAATTTTCCGAGATTACATTAATACAAACGTTGTAAACACACACAATAAAGAACACAAATCTCATAAAATACAAAATTCAAAATATATATTTGCTTCCTTCCATTATATTTTAATGTCGAGTTCATTTGAATAATTCTTTCGGATAGCGAACTTTCACCGCAGAAGCTTTTGTTTTTGTACGAAAACGGAGTAAGGGGGGAGAATGTAAATTGGACCTCCGTGAGTTTCGGTTAACTAGAATTGCTAACCTCCCTTCACACACTGAAATTGTAGCGCGGCTGTGCGAGGCTCTAATTTAGGTTGGTTAATGGCAATATTTATCATAAATCTGATATATTTTTTATTATAATCATGCATGTACTCGTACGTATTGTGTATAATTATATTACAGATGCAGAATCTCGTAATCCGATTTATCTTTGGATTGCGAAAGTTTGATCACGTAACAAAATACCGTACTCAGCTTAAAAAACTCTCTTGTAAAAGACTGACGACAATACTCGACACTCTTTCACTCTCCTTTCCCTCTCTCTCAATCCTATATGTGCAAATTTTATCACGAAAATCAAGTTTGACAAACCCGCTATTGATCGATTTTTCATATAATTTAATTCTTAATTGGATACATTTTATAAAATTTTTAATACTAATGTAATTTTAAAATAATGTCATTTTTAAGATTTCCGTTCTATGGTTTGCTTCAATAGTTCATTATAATCCGCTTACTTACTTAAAAGATGCAGGTTCTAATACTTGTATAGTATTCTACTACAATATATACTAATAAATTATATATTATATTTTATGTTATATTATAGGAATAATGTGTTTACAGCACTGTAAAACTTTAATATAATCTAAGTAGAAAGAAATATATACGTTTAATATATATATATATATATATATGATACTAACAAAAATAAAATAAATATCTACGAACGAAAAATACTATTTATATTTTTATCTCCATTCATGTTGAAATAATTTCCAAGAACGTTCACAATTATCAATAAATCAGATATGTATTAATTAAGTCACCGAACTCTTTATGAATAGAAGCTGAATTCCGAAGCCTTCTCATTCCAATTAACAGGTCAAAGCTCCGTGATAGACATTTTAATAAAACTCCCCTACTGTTATATAACAGTATTTAGTCTTTGTACATAGCAATTTTATAGCATGTTACGTACAAAAGAAAATCTATAGATATTAGATACGTAATATAGATATTAAAAATGATCGCTTTAATGTCTAAAAACGAACTTAAGTTATTTTACGTGACTTTTTTTTAGCAAACGTATTCTTATATGCTTAATTAAGCTTTTTATACGCTTGTTATATTTTATTTATGTTTTTAGTATCCCTTTAAGGGAGATATTTACGAATTTCCACTACCCGCAGATTAGCTTTGTCAAGAGCCTTTATCTCAGGATCGCTTGGAGATATCGAGTTGGAATTCATACCATATACTTAAATCTACGGCCCCATAATTTACTTTATAAAAATGTATTTATACATTTATTTACAAAAAAGATTTTGCCGCTTATATGGCAAAAAACGCGTATTTCGACATTGCAAAGGGAATCAAAGCTTATAGGTACTTACGGTTAACCTAGTATAGTTATGAAGCTTGGCAGCTAGCATCTATAGATAGTACTAGGTTAGGAAAAAATCTGAAAACTATACATACCAAATGTATAGCTATCACGCATAGCGCGGTGTTGAGATCTGCCACTCAACACGTAATGTCTCCAAAATTTGGCGAAATGTGGGGCACGGGATTGTTTTTACATTTACACGTTTTTGTTCGTACATTAATATGGTGTCGCGGGTCTATCATAAAAAGTGCTATGAAAAAGCCACTTTCTCTTTGTTCATAAAATCTAAATTTAACTATCAAAATGTTCTTTTATCGAATGAAGTTGATGCTGTGTCGAGCTTCGATCGTCGATCTTTAACTTCAAAAGGCCCTGATTTATATCTAAGTCTAGTTTTTCTTATTTGTTAACTTAATACAAATCTTTAATTGAAATTAAATTTAGGATGGTTAAATTAAATAAGTTTAAGTATCTGTTCGAGGATCATCCACAACTGCCGAAGTTTGCTTAATCCTGTAGGATAAACAATGGGGTTTCTTTGTTAAAAATTAATGTTGAGCTTAAAAAGCTGGTTTAACCAGCAATTTTGATAAACACTGCCAGAGATTTATGATTGACTGTAGAATATGTAGTGGAACTATTTTTAGAAGACATGTAAGAGTTGCATATAGTTCAAAAATCCAAAAATGTTTATTATTAAAAATATTTATGATTGCTATTATATTACGATGTATATTTCATAATATACCAATTTTTTGAGAAGAATATATAATAGTATTGTTTTCTATCTCCAAAGCTCACTAAAAAATATTTAGCCCCGGTGATCTCAAAACGTTATTAGAGAAGTTTAAATAAAGCCAGGTCTACACAATTGCTTCTCCACGGCCTACATCAACATATTTCGTGGACAGTTCAAATATACCTTTAGTTCTGAACGTGGGTAAAGTTATTTGGACCCATTGTTGACCATCTGATAAAATATTTATTTAGTACTGTAATGAAAATATTTTATTTTCTGTTGGCTCATAATATGTAATAATTTTTGGTATCGTGTTTTGATGTGGATTTTTACCAATTCTGTGAAAAGAATGAGTGAAAGCTTTGTTTTGGAAATATAATAGTATTTTTACAGTACATTATTTCTTGTTAAAGCTGTCATATGGGGTTATAATAAAAATATAGTCGGTTTTAATACTTATTGTTGTTTACTCGGTGGAATGCGCGAGAAATATATGAAACAAGATGGAGTTATCATATTATTAACAAAACTAACTTATTCATGTTATCTTTCGAAAAAAACTTCCAATAAACTTATATCAATGTATCTCAAGTTTTCATTTTTTAGGGTTAGTTACAAATAAATCGATGAATCTGTACATTATAAATAAGTATTTATATAAAAGTAACATAATATGCACACTATATAGCGCCCTCGTCGACAAAATATCGATTGTGTACCTCGTTGAGAGGGGAACTGGAGGAAGCATTTCCCGGTTCCAGTTAACGCTTATAATCGTCGGGTGATTTGGTTTGATAGAGAACTCATTTATCTAAATACGTTAGTTTTTTATACTGAAAGAAACTAAATTTAAAACCTTTTGCCTACCTTGCTAATGTAATTAAACCTCAAAGAGGCCTCTTTTAAACCTACACCCGGAATCACAAGTCCCGGGGCTACTCGGGGTTACTCCCTCTGCCACACGATGGACCCGGCACCCGCACGGTGAATCCATGGAATGCTAAGAAGTTCGTCTCAATATTTCTGATGAACACTTGATGTGTTCTCAATTTCATTTCATCATTACTTTAACCAGAGTTAATGTAATTCATAACATTTAATTTGCCATATATAAAATATAGGAAATGTTTTCTAGTATAACTATGTATATCTCAAAGTGACTTTATATTATCATTTATTAAATGTATGTAAGCAAAATTTATAATGCTTACTGTTTATAGCGCCACTCAACATGTACCATTAAGTTCCTCTTTGACTGTCTATGAAATTTAAGCAACATATCATCAACCTTATCGAAACAATAAAGATAATCCATCTATCCTCACGATCTATCTACTTGTAATTCGTCTAATTTTCATTATTTAGTTATTTCTTTTTTAGATTCACACTGAATCCCGTATGTAGCGACTCAACACTAGAGCGGAGTAATGAAAATATAAAATATTTCATCTCCTCGAGTGGGAACCGAACCCGTTTGTGGGTTTACAGTCACATGCTTGTGCCTCTGAGCCACGACTGGCCTGACTCATTATTTAGTACTGATTGCCTTTATATTATAATTTAAATAATTCCATTATTCCCGCATTATTCATTGTTTAAAGTGTGATCGACTAGTTCACATTAATTGTCAATAACGGTCTTGGACAGCGAACTAAGCTGCAGGAAGTCGGACGCCATTATTCTCGTACAATGCCCGAACGCTAACTAAGGAGGTGCAACTCCGTGACAACTTAGCCACTCAAATTGCCCTTTCATTTCATTAAATTACAACGTTCTACGTTAGTTTCAATAGTTTATAAATAGGTTAATTTCCTATATTATTGAATTTGAGATTGAATTTTGTTATTGTGTAACATTTTCTCTTTCCGCTTCAGGTGTCCCGCAAATAGCAATGTAGGCAGAGGGAGCCTGTTAAGTGACCGAAGTCAAATAAAAATATAAAAGATTTCAATTCTTTGAATGGGAATCGAACCCACAACCTATCGCGTTTACAGTCACACGTTTGTGCCACTGCGCCACGACTGGCCTCCACCCCTAAACATAATTTTCAAATTTATAAGTAAGTAAGACAGCTATAAGTCACTATATTTACAGGATATCTGTCTATTTCAGCATTACTTGTTTTCAAATGTGCATTAATTAACATGAACGACCAGTGTTGACAACTTTCGTGGTACTATTTAGTTCACGTTGGATCAATAATGAGTATGTGAATAGTTCTATTCATTCATTCATTCATTGCTGAGAAATTATAACACTGTATCAAACCACGCTTTTTAAGGATTGTTTTAAAATTCATTATTCTGAACCATCGCCGTCCCAAAGTTATCGCTCTTGTGATAGACACTACCTAATAACAGATTCAATAAAAAGAAGAGTATATCTAATATACTGTGGAAAAATGTAATTTTCACAAGATACTAGATATCTATTTCGATATATCAATCAGACAATCGAGAAATTAAACCAGTATATTTTATTTTATATGTCAAGGTCTACTGAAATATGTTTTTTATATGTAGAAAAATCCAATATATCTTTTGATGTAATGCTTTATTCCATATTTCATAGGAGATATACATTTTATATTATCATTTTTTTCATTCAAATTTATACACGTTGAATTCTAAGAAATTTGTTTGAAATTAAAATAAAAGCTATTTAGTCTTTTGTACTTCATTTCAAAACATTGGATGGCCACCGAAATGTCATGTGAAAGGTAAAATAGAGCATAAAATTGACGAATAAAGGCACTGTCCAGTTTGTAGGCCAAAATTTCCCAGCTTTTAGAGCAAATGTTTTTCCCTACATGCGTAAAAACATTGTGGAATTTTGTAATATATAATACGAGTATTTGCACACATAGGAGAGATTACTTAAAATACTATTATTATTACATATTTATTCACATATTTTATGCTAAGTTCAAGAAACTATTTAACTTAATCGTTGTTGAGAAAAGGAAGCTGTTCTCTTTGTCGATTCGGGAGTATTATTAATTTGGAATTTTGGATTATTAAATTCAACGAAATAAGACAAAAGAGAAGTAAGTAATTTAACATTTACAAAATAAAGAAACAAAAGAGAGTAACAAATATTATAATTAAGGAGAATTAAAAATACCATACAAATAAGCTTCAGCGTTCATATAGAAGAAGTATTAATTATTTTTAACACAGACCTGTCGACATTCGTGACGGTACAACACTACAACAGCCAATATTGTAATACTGCAATATCTGATAAATATGATCTATATGAGATAAGTTATTTATTTTACTTTATAACATGTTAAAGGAAGTTATTTATTGTTGTTAAACCATTATAGCTACCATTATTAATATGGTCTAATATACTTAATTAAAAAATTTCCAATAATATTAACATTTATACATGTTTGTGTGTAATACATATAATTATAGATAAAATCTTAATTAAAATCGTCAACGCCTAACAATTAGTTATCATATTAATGGATACTGGGTGAGGTATTTGTTATCAGGGGCATTATCTCAAGTTGCTCATACTTTTTTTTTTTTTTTTATGGAAAAGGACAAGGCAAACGAGCGCACGGGTCACCTGATGGTAAGTGATCACCGCCGCCCACGACCCCGTGCAACACCAGAGGAGCTGCAGGTGCGTTGCCGGCCTTTAAGGAGGAGGTAAACGCGCTTTTTGAAGGTACCCATGTCGTATCGACCCGGAAATACCGCCGCGGGTAGGCCATTCCACAGTTCCGTGGCGCGTGGAAGGAAGTTCCTACGAAACCGTACAGTAGTGGAGTGCCACGTATCCAGGTGGAGGTGGATACTTATAAGGTATAACAGCAACTGTTGACTAAGTAGTGTACTGGAGCTGAATATTTTTTTAAAAACTATGTTTTCATTTCTTCGCTCTGGTATCGAGGCAAAGCGCGGCGTTAAGTTCTGCCACTCAACACGCAAAGTCTTCAGAAATAGGCAGAAAGTAGGGAACGAAATGTCTTAACACTAAGTGCCCTCCGTCTACCCTACTGTGTGCGGGATACAGCGTGAAGCTGATTTACTTTTACCTATATATAGATACAAAAACATATGTATATAAAATGCACCTCTGTTTGTGTTTATTGGACTTTGAAATCTAACGCCGCAGTTTATATAATTAGACGCATATTGCGTTCTCCAGTGTATGTATCTGTATGCGACAATATGTTGATAATTAACATAACTTCCAAGATGCGGTATTTAAACGCATTGCTGGTCAACCATTGGTGTAATAAAATTAATCAAAGAAACAAAATAAAATATTCTGCTTCACGCTGTATCCTGCACACAGCAGGGTAGCCACAGGGAAACTAGTAACTAACACTCCGTTCCCCACTTTTCACCGAATTCTGAAGGCATTGCTTTTGGAACTCATCAGCGCACTTCGCCTCGATACCAGAACGAAAAAATGTAAATATAAATTTAAATAAATATTTTATTTATAAATAAGACATTTATTATAGATGTAATATTATTAAAATATTCATTTTCTAATTTATGACAATTTTTTTTGAGAAATAACTGTTTGAATAGATTAACCCTTGGAGCCTACCGTTAATTACACTTTAGTACGTACATGGACAAACCGTGTAAACTTTGTTTATTCCCTTGAGGCTGCAAGATGTAATGACCCGTAGATCTAGTTAAAACTTTACGCGAATGAAGGCCGTTTATAAAATTATTATTATTATATTTTAAAATTAATTTAAAATATGTAGAGGAAAGTCGTGGCGTAAGGGCAGAGACTGTGACTGTAAGCACAACAAGCAGGTTGCGAGCTTGCGAGTTCTTAAGCTCGGAAAAATTAATAAAAGATTTTTTTTGTGTTTAGTACTGTGTACATCGTTCATATTTTGTTCATCGTTGACATATATTATTTTTTTCTTATAAATTTGGTTGAATTATAACTATAATACTTAGTTTTATTTAAAAATGAAATTAAAAACAACCAATGAGCTTCACGCTGTATCCTGCACACAAAGAGAACCTAGTGTTAAGACACTCTATTCCACAATTAATTTTAAATTATTTAAAAAAAGTAGTCTAATAACATTTTCTAATATTACTTGTAAGAAAAAAATGTATCGTTTATTTCATCCTACATTCTTTTATAGAAATATACACGCATGCAATTTATAATATTATATAACCATAAAAAAATATCATATGAAGCTTTTTTTCATAGTGTAAACGGGCTCTAGTTCATCAGCTTAGGTGCTGGGTCGTTGCGCTAAGCCTTTTGTTGTTGTTCATATGTTACATTACCCCCATGAACACACATAAGGTAATATAGCCCTTTATCTTAATATTGGTGATACTATTAGAGTCTATTACTTAAACTTAAAGTCTACTTATATTATAGACAAACCCTTTGAAGGAAATTGTCCAAAATTATCTGAATCCCTACCCGGGATCTACGGATGTTGGCATAGGGAGTCCACACGCCTCTTGAGTCATTATGATTAATTAATGAATAAAATAAGATGATACGACATCCTAAAGCCATATCATTAATGACCCACGTCATTAAATGGCCACGAAACGACTGAATTACACCTTCATTGTACGTAATTAAAACGTTCATTTGGTTTGGCATGTTAAATATATTGTTACAACTGCCAGTATTTCTTAATTGTTAATTAATTTAATTGTTAATTATTTAACTTAATGATTAATTAATTAATTTAATTGTTTCTTAAAATTTTAAAAATATAGTATTATTGGCATTTTTAATTCAATAAAGTATTTAAAAAATATAAAATCAAATTTCTTCGGAGCAACAATATTTACTCTTGCATAGAAATATCCACTGTTGTCCGCTTTTTGTTTGAATTTGAGACATTTCTTGCTGTCTGTCGGGACTCAATGTAGCACTTTAATTTACCGACATCTTGAAAGTGTTATGGGCTACGTTCCAGTAAGTAAACGAATTCTAATCCATAAATAGAGTTACCTTTTTGGAAAGCTCGGCGTTTAGTTCCGGCACTTAACTAACATAATGCGGAAATTGCGGCGGAAAGCGTGGAACGGAGTGTCTTAACACTTACTTCCTTCTACCCACCTCACGATATGTGGGATATAGCATGCAATTAAAAAAAAACTTTACAATAATATGTACACTGTATCCTTATCCATTATCAAATACTAATTATATTTAGAGGTACTTCAGCCCTTATTTAAATGGTCCATTTTCACGAACCTTTTCTGTTTAAATAAAGCTACTTGTATTAGAGAGTTCCGACATCCTCATCTTGTAAATATTCATAGGTTCACTTCGTTTTAAGAAAGTTTACACAAGTATCGATCAGGATGAAAATTTTCGCCAACGAGTTTTGAATACATTACGCTACTTCTAATTTTCAGAAGGCTTTATGCCGCTTTAAAGTTAAATTTAATTTTATAAATTTGATTAATATGGATAATATTGTACTAATTAGATATTATATAGATATATTAAGTAGTTAATACTGTAATATTTTACTTATAATGTTGTTTTTAAAAAATACAGTGATATCGTTACATGATCACAGTTGTACGTCTGTCTGATTTATGTCTGATATATTAATTTTCCTTAGGGTTGCCCGGAATATAAAAAATATATATAGAATGTTTAGGCCCACAGGCCCTGGGCGTAAAAAATAAACTTCTAGTTTTTATCGTCAAATCATCTCGAAAATCACGAGCACACCTCATTGATGCCCGTAGTTATATACACTGTGTCACGATCTCCACCGTCTATATGCCATTACAATTTTAATGACGTTTTATATATTTGAATCAATTATTAGTTATAAATTATAAACATATAAAATAGGAAAAGTGTGAAAAGTGGATTCGTTACAGGTCTATTGGTTACTGGCTGGTTACAAGCTGTTTGTTACTGGTACCTTTCAGGTTTAAACTGCTGGATTTTTCACATTCACAGAGGCAATCTTGTATACTTGACAATATAAGTCTATTATATTCTTGCACGGAAATTTTAATCAGTTTTATTGCTTAATTATTATTAATAAAAATATTCGTGTTATAAACCAATTTTTAACAGTTATATTATGCTTAAGGCGTATTCTATTAATCGCACGTATAAAAGAAATAAATTCTTATAATATTATCCTATATTAAAAACATAACTTTAACATAGAAATTTATTGACATATAAATCTACAGAGCTCTAATATTAAAACTTTGTGGATTTTACATTAACCACGACCCTATATTAAAAAGATATTAATTTTTTAAACTTTTAGGGATCTCTTTTAAAGCGGCCGAATTTCATGTCCGACCATATTAACAGGGCTATGTAATATTAAAACACTGTCTGTTGAATTCTGGAGGCATTGCGTGTTGAGTACATCAATCACTACAATAACATAATACAGTTACTTAGCTAATAGTTAGATTCATAACAATTTATAATTAAATTATCAGTTATAAAATAGGTAAGTATAAATACTTAACATAACTTAAAACCTTATTCAAAATAATTTAGCAAAACGTCCAATATACTCAGCATCTATATCGGAAGTCTGCAGTCTAGAGTAAGATTGGGAGGACCAACCTCTTTGTTCACAAAGCCTCTTTTGTTCCTAGAAAATATTATACTTATAGTACATTTCCTCTATTTTGTCTTTGAAAAATGATATAAGAACGCAAGTGAAATACATAAAGAGCTTTTTCCCTTAATGTACTATGGTTATTGAAATTATGCCAATTCGATATAGTGTGAAGCTACAGTGCAATGCAATTATGTATTAAACAAGCAAACGGGACTGGTCGTGGGTTCGATCCCCACTCGAGGTTGTAAAATATTAATTTAAGTTTACATTTTCATTTCTTCGCTCTAGTGTCGAGGTAAATAAACTTAATATTCTGTAGTCCGTTTATGTTTATTATTAATTTTTACTTTAAACACTAAATCACGCAGGCAATTTAAAGTAAAATATGAATAAAGGAGAAAAATGTAATAGAGAAAAATTTAAATACAAAGCTTTTTAAATCTAAATGTTTTGTTTTATATAATAATGTATTCATTGTCACAGACAAAGTACCACCGACCTCGTCGTCGTCTCTTTAAGTGCAGCTGATCGATTCCATAGAATGAATTTGCAATTATTGTATTATCAAATACATTTGCAAGTGCTTGTTATTTATTCGATCGTCTGGTATTGTGTTGAAGCTTCTTTGAAGTTATTGAAATTTTGAATTACTCCAGATTATATTATAATTTTCAAATACTATGGTATCACATTGAAAGGTTTGAAACGGCTATAATTAATATTTCGTATAAAATATATATTTAAAAGTAATTACATACCTATTACTTGCTTGATCTGTGATATTGCATTCTCTTGCTGAAATGTTCAAATACATAATATATATAATAAAAGCTTGTTTTTAAAAAAGGCTGTTTTTCTTTAATTTTATTTTTAATAATTACTTCGCTCCGCTATCTAGAACTGAGCGAGGTCGTTTCAACTTTGCCTGCTCGTCCGGCTCTTTCCACACGACTATTTGTTGGTGGAAATACAAGTTTACAGTGTTATCTTATGCATAATACAGATAATGTATTTAGTTGGACACTACAGATCTACAAAAAAAATTCTGTAGTGACAAGGTTCAAAATCACGCTTTGTAATGAATCTCTCTTGAATTCATTTAAAATTTCATATATGACTTTATTATACAAACTACATAAACAACATAAAAGTAACAAGATACTTGTAAATAAAAATATTATGAATATATTAAAGTTAATAACACTTGCTCTCGTTTCAATTAATAATTGAAATTATCCGCCAACAAAATACTTAAATAAATATTATGAGACTTTTTTATTTTTGAATATATTGCTGTTTTTGAATATATCGTAATAACGAACGAGAATATGTTAATCTCAACTTCTGTCTTTCTGTTGAAAGACAGAAAAGCCGTCGCTTGAAGCTAACAATTGTAACTACATTTGAATATTTAGTTATTAAGTAGAAGGTGCCGTGGCGGTGTTATGGGTTCGATCCCCAATCGGGGGAATGAATTATTATTAACTAATATTTTCGTACTCAACATGTAATATTAAGCCTTGAACAATTCGGTGGAAAGGGGGAAACGGAGAGTGTCTTAACACTAGGCGCCCTCTGCCAACCCTGCTACATGCGGGATACAGCGTGAAACTAATTAATATAATAATAAAATTAATTAATCATTCCACTTCTTTCCGCTTTATGCAACACACTAAAAATCCTTACAGGAATCGTTACCTTTTAACTAGATATACAGCCATTGCAATTCTGCACGCGAACCTTAATCCACTTGTACCAACGAGTTCTTGTAAGCAGTAACGATATAGCATGCAACTAAGTATATCTTTTTATTATTTTTAAATATATTTTATTGTTTTTAGTGTTCCATACCTCGAAATAAGTAACACCTGTATTCAATATAGGTGTCGTTTAATTCTATATTAATATATAGGAACACTATGTTGTTCATCTGTCCATCTGTCCGTCTATCCAGACCATTTATTTTGAGATCACATGGAGATATCACGCTTTATTATTTTGTAACCAATTATTTTAATATATTTTAACAATTTCAGATGAAATAACATTAATTTTCCTAAAAGCCATTTACTGTTTATATAATTTCTTCTGGAGTCCGTATTTGTAGTAAGTTACTTGCAATCTGCAAAGGGAATCTGCTCTAGTCCGAGAGTTTTCTTATTGCAATGGAACTTTGCATTTGTATAAAGCACCTAATTTGCACAACGTGATTGCTTGAATTTATATTATCTTTATCTTATATATTAATAATATACATAATATTACAGCATGTAGTAGGGTAGGTACAGTGAACCTAACGTTTGTCTACTTCTCTTAGTTAGTTCTTTTAGTAGTATTTTTTTAATTACAGTTTGTTCAGTATTTTAAAATAATATCTATAGTTACAAAACGCTTAACGTAAAGGTAAAATTATGCTATATATATATATATATATATATATATATATCACAGACAAACAAAATTGAATTTCTCGTTCCCTCTACGAACAAATTAAATCAACTCACCGTGTATCTAAAGCTCTATATAAAATATATGTCGACGGTAGATTCTATATTAAGTTATAATAACTTTATTATGTAAAAAGTCATAAGTTAATAATGCGGCCTGTCGTGGCGAAGGGGCCCAACTCTGTAAGACACGTTGTGGCTTCGATTACCATTCGAGAATCTGGAATATATTAATATATTTTTTAATTTATATATAAATACTAATGTAATTTGCATTTGAATAGTTTTTTGATAACGAGGCCGCACTCAACACGCAATGCTTGTTGAATTTGTTGAATATTAAGCACTTTTTTTTTAAATTATGAATTAAACGACAATTTTTTTTCTCCTCTGTTATGTGAAAATGAAAAATAAAAAAAAAAACAAAACAAAAAATTGGATCTATAAAGGTCTGAAAAAATATATATATGTATAAAATAAGAGAAAAGAAATAATAAGATAAAAAAAAATACGAGGTCAATCGTGGCGTAGGGGCACATAGTGTGACTGTAAAACCGACTAGTAGTGGGTTCTATTCCCGCTCGAGGAGGTGAATTATTTATTTAAATTTGTATATTCCATTTCTTCTTTGGTGGCGGCGTTGAGTTTTCCCCTTTCAGATATTGTACAAGGAATTAACAACTTTGGGGGCCCTTGCCGCTTGTTGTCCATAATTCAATCATCAGAAGCACTCTGACGAGCATCTAACAATGTATTTTGTATACCATATTTCAACAATATTCAATTACTCTACCAATTTCTTTGTTGAGTCATTTTTTACTAAAACTAAAATTGTATACAGATAAATTAATAAATAACGATCTAAAACCTAAATTAAGATTTATATAATTAAGTAATTATTTTTTTTTAATAACGTAATAAAAAAAATTCCATTTTAGTCTCAAACATTGTTCATATAGAGAACATTACTGCAGTGTTTCCATAAACTAATATTTACATCTAATTAAATCTAGGTTAATAAATATAAAAAATATAAAAAAGGTGAATATAATTCCTCATTTTTATATGATGGAAATAAAATTAAAAAGGGTCATAGACAATATAATAATACTGTTTATATAATCTTTATATTTTTTGTACTATAGTTATAACACATATTGCATCTAAACTGTTTATCTTTTACAAAAGTAAGTAATTAACGTAAGTAATTAAATTCTGTTGAAATAATTACAACTGAGAGACGTGTTTGATGGCAAAATCAATTTGTGGTGACTCCATTTTAGAAAACGATTTCTCGGAAGTCGACTAGCTCTCTACCGTCTAATCGACTACTGTGTAAGTAAACAAAACTATGGGAGGTAGAAACAAACCTAAATGCTATTAATTTTCCTGTTACTACTAAATTATTAATGATATTATAACACATTTTAGATTATATGAATAATGGACTCTCACGTATATATTTAAAGCCGGAAGCTCAGTTCATCAAAATAATGTTAAACTTAACAATAATAGCAAGACTACACATTAAAAAAATCGCTTTCATAGTCAATTTTGAGTAGTAAGAAAAAGTATAATATGAATCCATCTAGAAAAACATTCTTCTCTTTGTTTCTTTAAAATAATAAAACTATATTGTTATTCAATAAAATATTATTAGTTTTCATTGGGCTTATTCTCAGTTCATCAGATTGTGATAATAATCGTATGTTTCTCATGTTAAGCACATCACCCACACTTTGCACTTTTTGTGGATATAATACTTTGATCACTTTGCCTACTTTATATATCCTTCGATTTTTCTAAATTTAAAAACGTCCACGCCACGTTATAGCAAAAAAATATATATAATAGGAAAAACGTTGCAGTAAAAATATATTTTCCCGTTTATATTCATCAAAACACGCTTTGTAGATTTTATATATAAAAAATTAAGAAAATACGAATCTTTGTTTCCTTCTATTATATGAAATAAAATTGTATAAAAAGAAAACTGTGAAATCAAGAAACTCGGCCAATGGAATTTTATCAATGTAATAAATATACACGTGGAATTGACAGGTTTGCTCATTTCCTGGTAAAACCTTTTACACTGGACAACGGAAAACTGTTTTTACGAAAACATATGTATTAATAGATATAGTATGTTACATTAGACTATATCACTATACGTTTAAAAGAAAGTACGGAAATATCCCCTGGTAATCCTATTTATTTATACATACATATAGAATTAAACGGTTGCAGAAACACTTAATTAGGTGATTTGCGTCTAGACATACTATAATATATTGATTTACTCCAAAATGATCTCTTTCCACTAGAGATGTTCTTAATTTGAGGAGAACCAAAAATGGAAATATTAACGTAGTAAGAAAAGTAAGAAGAAAGAGAAATATTGCACTTCCTCGAGTGGGAATCGAACTCACAACCGTCGCGTTTACGGGCGGCCTCTTGTTTAGTTGACGCACTAATTTCAGTAACTACTGGTACGAAATGTAACATTATTTTTGTATTGGACAGTAACCGAGCAAATCAAACAAGGATATCGGTTAAATATTGGCATTATGTTACTCGTAGATAATACATTACAAAAATAATATGTTATTACAGAACTGACTGTTTTATTTACCTATTTAGAAGATAAAAAATGGCTATTTTTGCATATATTTGTTAAAAAAAATACGGCCTTAGTCTAAATATAATCACAAAATTAAAGGACAAAATAAAAAAAAGAAAGGAATTATAAATTAATAATATTTACTTTTGTACAAAATATATTCGCATTATTAACGAGTCTTACGAACAATGATCGACAGGTGAGGGAGGAATTTATTGTTTGGGGTCGAGCGGCGCGACGCAGCCAGCCGTGGCAAGCTTTGATGTCCATTCTATCGCATCGCTTCGAACTAAGCTTTCAATAATTATTTAAGGTAAATGAAAAAATAAGTCTATTATTATCATAATAAATAATATAAAAGCGTTATTTTTTTTTGGAAATGAATACAATCTAATATATAAAATTACTTCAATAGAATTTCAACCCGAATCCTTTAATGATGTTGTCGTTTACAAATGTGTTGACTTGAGATAATTACAGTTGTAATAATCAAAAATTCTATTAATCTACAAATTCGACGTGAAGTTCTAGCAATCAAAATCAAATATTAATTATAATGTATTGAATATATAAAAAATACAATAATCACACATGAACATTTGACAGAAAAGGAAAATTTCTAAGGACAAGTTGGCGCCAATATGACGCGCCGGGAGACAGACGCCTCTGCTTTTATTTTTATAAATTTTTCACTATCTGTGGAATAGCTTATTGCATTTATGTTATATAATTTACTAAATTTATGTCTTATAAAAAATGTGTTGAAAACAGAATGTAGAAGATGTACTGCAATAGGATCGTGTCCATACAGAACTTTTGACTTCTTGACTTGAGGAAATGGGTTCACTTTACTCGGGGTTGTAGCCATATTTATAAGAACCTACAGTGTGTTGCATTTTTAACAAATCCATGTTATTATAAATTTAGGCAGTCGTGGCGCAGGAGCACAAAAGTGTGACTGTAATACGACGGTAGCGAGTTCGAGCCCCTTTCAAAAGCATTTTTATGAATGAATTTTATTTATTAATATTTTCATTTCTTCGCTCTGGCACCAAGACAAAAGCCCGGCGTTGAGTTTTGCCACTCAATACGTAATGCTTCGAAAAAGTGGAGGAAAGTGAGGAACAGAGTGTCTATACACAAGTTTTCTTCTGCCTACACTGCTGTGAGTGGTATATAGGGTTTAATTTTAATTTATGGATAATTTTATATTTGAAACAGAAATAATTAAAAAACTGCATGCATCGCATGTACAAACAAAAAACCAAAAGCCGCATTTATAATAAAACATTGGTGCTGTCACGACCTCACCATAGTGTCTGGACATTTCATATCGGACAACAAATATATTGAAAAACTCTGGTCAAAAGATTTTTTTTATATAAAGCTGTCCTTCATAAATAACTGAGAAAAGGATCATTTGTTCGTAATATATAACTATGGATTTTTTTCTACCACACTCTGGTCCTTTTTAATCTAGAGTTATAATAAAAGGCGGCGGTGATCACTTACCATCAGGTGACCCGAACGCTCGTTTGCCTTGTCCTCTCCCATAAAAAAAAAAAAAATGCTACTACAGTTTGAGGCCGTCGTGTGCTTTGCGTGATACAGCGTGAAAAAAAAGGGATTGTAGAAATTAAATTAACGTATTTTTTTTGTAATATTTAGCAATAACATATGTTTATTTAATAGAAACTTATCAGAAATGTAAACACTGTAGTCTGTGTTATTCTTATTTATCTATCGACAAATCAGTCAACAATAATTAATATCTTGTAGCGCCAAGTAGACCAAGTTAACTCCGAACGAGGTCTTGTCGTGATATTAATCTCGACATAATTGGGTTAAATTTCCAGCATACAGCCTTGAGTCCATTCTCTCCTTATCTGAAATTAATGGTCGCTGTTGACGAAGACCTCTTAAAAAAAGTAATGATAAAATGTTTACAGCAAATATGAGTTTGCATTTTCGATATAAACTCGCGTATAAAACTGACCTATATATGTGTATAGGGTGTTTCATAGGATAATAGGGCTACGTAAGTGGCAATAGTGTTTGTAGTTGTTTGTATAGGTGCTATTACGTATACAGTTTGCAGACTTCAAGGCGTCGCGGTGGCGTCTGTTTGGCGTTGTGGGAGATGAAGTCACTCCTCTGGCACAAAGACCGTAATAGAGTCACGTCTCGACGCTATTATTCGCTAGCGCTAGTTAGTTTTCATATTAAACTTCTATTATATATAAATTAAAGTAAATAGCTATTATAATAAAATTAAATAAAATTTGACTACAGTGCTATTTGCAGTAATAATCTTAATCTTCATTATAATCATTACACCTACACCTAATTAAACTCTTTTGGACCTTTCATGCGCCTCTAAGCAAGTAAGCTGTGATGTAATTAATATGCAGGGGAGGCTTAAGCTTCGCGTGTGATCTCGCCTAACTAGATGAATTAAACATACGCTACCATCCAGTGCATACATTTTTAAAGTGATAAGTACATAAAATTTACACATTTTTTATAAATATAAGATTTCATCCTGTATGTATTTGAAATTAGCTTAAAGAATAATAAGCTTTTCTTTGTACATTCTATCGTCCGGATTTTTCAATATCCGAATGACTAACGATAATAATTAGTCCGGTTAATCGAGTTTCTACTGTACCTAAAACAAATGCAACTCTGTCTTCGTTGCATATATATTTGATGTAATGCTTATGTAATTAGACGCTTACCTATTGCATTCTAGAGTGTTTTTTTTTTATGGAAAAGAACAAGGCAAACGAGCGCACGGGTCACCTGATGGTAAGTGATCACCGCCGCCCACGACCCCGTGCAACACCAGAGGAGCTGCAGGTGCGTTGCCGGCCTATAAATTGTACAATTATATGTAGGGAATTAACATAACTTCCAAGACGCGGTATTTAAATACATATATATTATGTACAATTTCATCGTCAATGGAGAACGTAGTCGCGCAGAATCACAAGAGTGTGACTGTTGTGGGTTCAATCTATATTCGAGGAAATGAACTATTATTTCTATAATATTTTCATTTTCTTCGTTCTGGCGCTAAGACAAATCGTCGTACGTCGTTAAGTTCAGTCACTCAACATACAGTGCCTCGAAAAATTCGGGGGAAAGTGGGAAACGAAGTGTCTTAACACTACTTTCCTGCCTCTGCATTCCCTGCTGTATGCGAGATGTAGCGTGAAGCTGATTGTAATTCATCGTCAATTATTGCTGTAGTAAAAGGCAATTTTTATTTGTTTAATTTATTATTATTCAAATATTGATTTTTAATCCATAGAAACAATTTTATAGAAATAAACTCTTTAAATAGATTAACCCTTCGAGTCTACCGCTAATTATACAGATATATTACATGGACAAACCGTTTAAGCTTTGTTCAAATTTCCTTTGAGGCTGCAAAACGCTAATGACTCGTAGATCTAGTTACAAATTTACGAAATAAAAGCCTTTTATAAAATTAATATTATATTTTTGGATTGCTTTACATGATTAATTTATAAATACTTATTTATTACAAATATTTTTTCTTCAAAAAGATAGAGAAACAATTATCTTAATTTTATAAAAGATTTTTATAAAGAAATTAATTTCTAAAAATTTTACGATTTATTAAAAGAATATTGTATTTCAAATTACTTTATGAGCTAATAACAATTTCCAATATATTTGTAAAAAAAACTCAATATTTTTATTCATTGTCCATTCTTTTACAGACATATTCACGCATGTAACTTATAATATTATAATCTTAAGATTAGGCTTAGATAAGGCTCTACTCTATCAGCGTAGGTGCTGGGTCGTTCCACTACGCCTTTTGTTATTGTTCAAATGTTACTTTACCCGTATGAATACACGGAAATAGGTGGAAGTATTAAAAACAGATATTTAAATGAATGGTAGCTTTGAAGCTTAATATTTATATTAATATGTGTGATTCTATTATAGTCTATTACATTTTATTCCAATGTATATCATATATAAATCTAGTGTTTAGAGTTAAATTTTCAACAGTTCTACTTAAATAGAAGTATTTACAAAATAAATACATTATTGGACAGGAAGCCCGTAGGTGTTTTGAGATCGATTTTCACGCGTCCCTGACAATAATTATTATGGTAAGGTATAAATGAGTCCAAATTTCGCCTCCGAAATGTAATTATCAGTCTGCCATAAATAATTCGTGATAAAATATTTACTTACTTACAAACAGTATTTATTCAGAGTCTAGCGTAGCTCAGGTGTTAGCATTTAATAAAATTTGTCACCCTGTTTGTTTTACTTAATGATTCTAATCGTAAGTAATCGTAAGCTTTAAGCTAACAAATAATTGTAATAATGTAAATTAATGTCCTCCTCGAGTTTTATTTTGACATAATTCAGGAAATGGCGGTGCAGGCGCAGGCGCACAAGCGATTATTAGATTTCTTTCTCTTTCTTTCTTTTCTTTCTCTTCTCTTTCTCTTATTAGGTTTTTTTCGCCTTTTATCTACAATATTATACATTTAAGTTATTTTTTTAAATTACTGTGAATATTTAAATAAATTACATTACTAACTGGTTTAGTTTAGTTACAAAAAATATTATTCCAGCAAGTGACAAACAAAAGGATTTTAATAAAAACTTCATAAATATCAGGTTAATACCGTCTAAGCTTCTGATAATATTTCAAAGTGAGAAGCGCCTAAGCTGTAGAACTTTAATATCAATGATATTAGAGAGGCGTTCAGTCTAAGTCCTAGAATTAATCTCTTTAGCTAAACTCAAGCCACTTCGCCGGCGGAAAATTAATTGATTTTCGATTTTCAATTCACATACAGGTGTATCTAGTGTACTAGGAGAATCATTCATAGATTCAATTTTTAATTTGCAAAAGTTCAAGTTACTTGCAAAATATCTTGTAAATTGTTCATTATATATATATATTATAATTATAGTACAACTGTAAACGGTACAGGTCGTGGATTCGATTCCTATTTGTTCAAATCTTTACGTCTTAACCTCTGATTTTGAAACCAAGCGCGACGTTGATTTCCGTCCCTCAACACGCAATGCCTCTAGAATTCGGCCCAAAGTGAGAAGCAGAGTTGACACTACAGCTTTCTCTACCTACCCTACTACATGCGGAATACAGCGATAATAGATGCTCACATCAACGTGCACTCTTCATTTTCCTCGTTTGGAAATTAAGACAAAATATTTTATTTTATATTTTTTCTGATCCAGTCAAACAAACAGATTCACAAAGATAACAAAACTAAATTCTGTCGTATATCAAATATTTTGTTCAATATATTATTATGTAACCCAAGCCAAATTAACGTCCGCTGTCCTTTGATGACAAAGTCTGACAGATCGCCCCAGGGCTACAGCCTCTCTGTGATCAATCGATACTACAAGCGCTGGCTTGACCAACCCTTCATAAAACAAAACTTCGTAACTTTAAATTGTATCCCGCACACAGCAGGATAGGCAGAGGGTTGTGTTAAAACACTCCTTTCCCCATTTTTTCCGAATTCTGGAAACCACATAACAAATATTTTTTCTTGTAATACGGTGTTTGTTTGCGGTGAGTGATATCAAAGAAAAACCACTAAGAATATATAGAGAATGACAGTCATATCACTGTAAGTGTTTAATATTTTTGTAATAAGTGATGTTCCACTCCTACCGACTTACTTGTAGAATAGATATTAAACTAATGAATGAATTAATTTTATAGACAGATAGATAAAAGTCTTTATTGCACACTTGACAGATAAATATATAGACAATATACACACATATAATATATACATTAAGTATATAAAGAAAAAAAGAAATAAATAAATGATAATTATACATATATCCTTAATCCTTGGCTGTATTCCTTTCGGAATCCGTTCGAAATGCTCGAGACCCGGAGCTAGGACTGCCTAGAAAACACACCTGTGACTTTTTAGAGTTTATTGCCAGAATAAATGATTTGCTCCAGGAACTAATTGTATTTGGAATGGAATTTATTAGATTAATAGCTTTCACAGTGTCATTCACGTCCGTTGTCAAATAAATCTGCAGATCATCGGCGTATAAATGGAAGGAACAGGAGTTAAATATATGAAATCGCCGCCGAAAATTGAAAATTCTGATAAAAAAAATAATGAGCTTATGGAGAGTCACGTTCTATCGGAGGTCCCAATGTATTGGAACCGATACCGAAATCCGAGACATCGGTAAAAAATTTATTGATTCTTGTTTGTTTGTATATATTGTATTATTGAAATTAATATTTACTAAAACGGCAATCATCGGGCCTTATTACATACATATATACTGTGTATTGTAAAAAAGACTTAGGTTTATAGTATAACCTGAAATAAGGAAAAAGCATTCTCTAAATATCTACTTCATATCTCATATCTACTTCAGTGTATTTGAAAAAGCAACGAAAAAATTATAAAACTTTTATAAATAAACTATATTCAGAGCAAAATATATTAAATCTAATAAGCACAAACAGGTCCCCCCTCCCCCAACTTCCAGAGAGAGAGCTTTTATTTGCACAAACGAAAAGCTCATACAGCTTTGTGAGGAAATGTGTAGGGAAAGTTGCGGGTTGTGTAGGTAATATAACGAGGTGCGGTAGCCTTTGCAAAAGTATTTTTTTTTGAAAAATAATTTGTAGAAATAGGAACAGTCGTTTCAACAATGTTTGTAATTCATCATAAGAGGGCGCAAGGGCTCTGAGTGTGACTGTAAATGCAACGGGTTGCAGGATCGATTTCTATTCAAGGAAATAAAATATTCATATTTCCATTTCTTTTCTCTGGTGTAGAGGCAAAGCGCGGCGTTGAATTCCACCACTCAACATGTAAAGCCTCCAGAATTTGGCGGAAAATGGGGAACAGAGTGTTTTAATACTAGGTTCCCTCTGCCTAATATACTTTGCTCTGTGCAGGGCAGACTCGACCGGATTAATACCACCCCCAGCATTTAAAACCGGCGTGAAGTAGTGGGTCTTGCCACTGCGTTTCGCATTAGGTAATGCCGGGCCCCGGCGCCCAACATCCTCCGCCTTAAAGGCTGGCAACGCACCTGTAGCTCCTCTGGTGTTGTATGGGGTCGTGGGCGGCGGTGATCACTTACCATCACGTGACCCGAACGCTCGTTTGCCTTGTCCTCTCCAATAAAAAAAAGGGCAACATTAGGCAAAAAATTACAAAAGAATTTTAGAAATAAGCCGTTTGTTATTTCTAAAATTTAGTATATAGTTATACTAATAAGCAGATAAAATCTTAGTAAATGACATTGCAGTTATTAAAAAAATATTATTATAACTCAAAAAAAATCTTTAAATATCTTAAAACGCGGCAAGGATAATTGAATATTAATTAAATTCGGGGACTTGTTCGGTGTTCGGGGACTGTTGATTAATGCAATGTTGTTCCAAAAATATCCCGACGAAGTTCCATTGTCATATCCGATAAGCTCTTACATCCAATTCAGTATTTATAATTAACGCACTTAAACACGCCGGTATTTTGGCTTCCATATTTATTGGTGGTCAAATAATTATTTTGATTGAAGCCTTAATTAAATATTCATTTAAATTACATAATAAATTAACAAAAAATAAAATATGTTTGTTCATCAAATTATGTGATAAATTAATTTCTTCTAAAACCAAGATATGTGTTGGTAGATATACTGGTATTAACTTTTTACAAACACCATGCGCTTTTGCTTCTTTACAATTTATATGATAAAGATATAAATTATATTTATATAATTAAATCTATGAAACTATTATATTTAGAATAGACATATAATAATGTGTTCATAAAAATAATTATATTACTTAGCAGCTCTAAGTAAAAAGATATAAGAGAATACGAAAAAGAACAACACTGCACGAGTCGTGGGTGACTTTATCGCCCGAAAATAGCGATCTTTTACAGGTAACCTTCAAGATCATGTAAAATGGAACTAAAAGAAGAATAACGAATTTGATTTTATTAAATCCTCAAATATATGAGTAATAAAAGCATCATTATCAGCTTCACGCTGTATCAGCAAGGTAGACAGAGGCTTAAGTGTTAAGATACTCCGTTCCCCATGCCAGAGCGAAGAAATAAAAATATTAATAAAATATAATTCATTTCCCAGAGTTGGAACTGAACCCACAACCGTCACATGACCCTTCGCCACGACGCCTCACTAAAACAACATATAAATTAATTTATTTAATTTACTTTTTATTATTTTGTGAACAAATAAACTAGTAGCTTATTAATAAAAGAGGCAGTTAAGTAGAAGCTCGATATGGGCATAAAAGCCAATAAATTTTCTCAACGACATTGGAAATTGCGCCAATCGTAACTGAACTGATAAACGGTAGAAACTTTATAATTGACTGCGTTTTCACCGTCGACTAAAAAATGATGAATTTGTATAAATTGTGTATTAAAATTTCGAATGCAAGAAAATCTAAAATCAAGTAAACAGTGAATTATAATTCTCTTACAATACAAGAATAATAAATATTGTACAATTTTTCATCTGTCTGTCCTGACATATGACGAGTTAAAATTTCTTTATCAAACCTGACCAAATCAAATAAAAATAATACAAACTCTACTTACATCAAAAAATTTTCAGTAATAAATTTACTTCATATGTATACTTATTCTATTTATGTAAATATCTGTTCTGTATTGACATTAAAGCTACCTTTCGCTTAGAAGGTCAGACTCACTAAGTATTACTTCAACAGGCCATCGGCTATATGTTTTATGTTATAACATTATATCTGCTATCTATTCTAATATAATAGAGCAGAATAGTTTGTCTGTTTGTTTAAACGCAAAGATCTCTGGATCTACTGGTTCAATTTATTTTCTTTTTATTTTGTGTGAAACTTGCATTAAGTACTATAAGCTATATAATATTACAGTATAAGTCTTAGTTAGCCTTAAATAACGAAATAACTATTATAAGGAACACCATAGGATTGCTTTAAGAGCGACAAACGTATTCAATTTTATTAGATCTGAGAAAAAAAGAGCGTCATAGCCCAGGGGCACAAGGGTGTGATTGTAACACGACGGTTGTGGGTTCGATCCCCACTCGAAGAAATGAAATACTTATCTAAATTGTATATTTCCATTTCTTCGCCACTCAACACGCAATGACTCCAAAATTCGGCAGAAAGTGGGTAATAATGTGTGCGGGATACCGTGTGAAGCTCTATAGGTCTAAATACAAGTCCGTGACACCTCTTATAAAAATGTTACAATAGCCTTATTGTGGCAAAAAGTGAATGAAAATTTGTAAGGCGATATCTCATGCATATTAATAGTCTTTTCATCGTGAAGAAAATTTAAAGAAGGATTGGAAATATATTTTCGAGAAAATGTAAAATTAAAATAATACAACGGTCTGTTTACGGCCGCCAGCCTAGGTTCGAGTCCCGCGGGGAGCGTCCTTGCCGCCGATGACGTTCTATCATACAGCCACGTAGTGTTGATGGAATTTATCAATCTATTACCTAACGCAGCATAAAAACAGTGTTATAGGTGGTATGCGGGCGAAGACGCGAGTGAGCCAGGTGGCCGCGTGGCACAGGAACCAATTAGTTAATGTCAGAGCAATAAACGCTATCTTCATGCTTATATTATTCCTACTAAGTGGATTATAAGGGACATTTCTAGTTACAAAAAAACCTTTTTAATACATCAAATAGTATCTTTACGAGACCAGTCATGGCACAACCGTGCGATCTTAATCGCGACAGGTTGTAGATGGGATTCTCATTTGAGGAAATGAAATAATTAATGTTTTTATTTCTTTGCTCTGGTAACATGAAATATTTAGAAAGTTTCACGTTTTGGAATATTTATTTTACTTTTTTTTACATTTTCCTTTATTTGTTTTGTAAGTTCTCACTTCCTACCAATTTCTTAGCTCTAGTTTGATACAAAATGCAGTAAAATCGATGCACAAATGCTTGTATCTTTTGATTGCGTTGACTTAGAAGCTTAATTTTGTCTCTACTTCCAGAGACCATAGGCCTGAAATTTTGATGTTAACTTAAGCTTTATATCCGGAATTTATAGACGGACAAAGATCATATAAGAGTTCCGTTTGTACCTTTTGAGATACAGAACCCTAAAACTAACAAACCAAATCTAACCAAACCACAAATTAAAAAAAAAATATTGTTAACATTGAAAGTGTGACTCGATAATTGTTGCATAATAGCTTCTATAGTTTGCATGAAAGACCGTGTTAACTTTAAACAATCGC
The DNA here is from genome assembly GCA_037355905.1 of Heliconius aoede. Lineage (NCBI taxonomy): Eukaryota > Metazoa > Arthropoda > Insecta > Lepidoptera > Nymphalidae > Heliconius > Heliconius aoede. The sequence goes on from JBAIZZ010000278.1 coordinate 231,780, forward strand.
TCGGAGATATTTCTGTGTTATTTCTTTATTTTTGAAGTTTGTGCTACATGCACAAACGGCCTTTGAAAGCTATTTTATTATTTTTATACAATTGCAGTATTTGCGGGATTATTATTACTCGCAATATCTAACTTTTAGTGGAAAGTGGAAAACACTGGGTTAACATAATATCACTACAATTGACTTCGTAATAATAATAAAACGGTCTTCTTGAAAAACAGAAATAAATAATATTTATAAGAAACTACAAACTTTACAGTACTTGACTTAAAGCTATAGAAAGATGTGTTGAACATCTTTAAGAAAAACACTTTAATGTGATTTTTACGTGAATTATAATAATTCATATAAGGTGTATCCTACTGGAGCGATATATCATATGAAAGAAGGAATAAATCACAGACAAGTAGTATCTTTGATTGATGACGGCGACCCCATCCCAGCCTCTCCGTCGTCTCTACTCCGTAAAGTATTTCTCGGTTGGAGGCTTTATAGGTTTTATAACGTAGTCTCGGTGAAATATGAAAAGTGTTAAATTTATTTAGGCAAATATAACAATATATAGTAAGAAATATTTTTTATTATTGCTTACTTTGACTACCATTGTGATTGATATGTTTATTTGTTTGTGTTTTAACAGTTCAGACGTCGTATATATCTCAATGATGGGTTTTTTTTAACTTCAGTCCTTCCGATTCCCACTTTTCGCTTAATCCCGAAGGCATTGCGTGTTGAGTGGAGAAATGGAAATAATAAATATCACACTTCCTCGGATAGGAATCGAATCTACAACCCAATATCGTTTACAGTCGCACAATTGTGCCCCTGGGCCACGGCTACTTCTTTTATACTCTTTCTCTTCTCTCTTCTTATGTTTCTGTTATCTTCATAATATGCTTAAAAACTATCTAAATTTTTAAAATAAATTAATAATGTAATGAAAGATGCTTAACCTATTTAACGGTTAATTAATTTTGTATAAAGTATTCATCTAGAAAAATAACAAAGGATCGAATAGCCAAATATAAACTCTATCTTGTTGGTTCGTTACTCTCGAGCTCAAACAAAAGCTAATAATGAAAAAGAAACTCGCTTTAATAAAAAATGTAATGTAATAAAGAAAATTTACTTCTATATATAAAATTTTATATATTTAGTAATTTTGTTCTTAAAAGCCATACAGATGAGGATATTATTGTAATAACATATTATCAGTTTTATTTTTTTTTTGTATATTTGCTCTACGTTTTTTAACATGAGTTTCGTAAAAGTTTATAACATGTATTACAAAATTCATTTTAGTTATTCTGAAAATCAAACAGAAATTCCAATTGTAAATGAGATTAATTATTTTTGAACAAGAACGGTATATATATTAATAAAAATATAATTGAACTATTATATAAAGATTCCTTATTGCGTAGCCCATTCGGAACGTGTACCTATATAGCTATTTCACATCACAAAAATAACAATGATAAAAGAAAAAGAACATTTGCACGGCGTTAATTATTCATTTCAATTCTTTCCACTTAATGCAAAACACTGAAAATTCTTAAGGGAATCGTTTCCTTTTAACTAGATATCCAGCCATTACAATTCTCCACCCGACGCTTAATACACTTGTATGAACGTCTAACTGTCTACTGAGCAGTAACAATGTGTCTTCCTAACTAATCTAGTCTTACTAACTAATATATATCATTTTTGTTGTACATAAAATGTTTTTTTTGATTCACCTGTACGCGTAATCCTACAGGATAGGCAAAGACACTCCGTTCTCCGTTTTCCGTAAGAATCCGAGACGTTATTAATGAAAATATTAATAAATAATAATCCATTTCGCCGAGTGGGAATCGAAGCCACAACCTACGTATTTACAGTCACACGTTTGTGGCACGACAGCCGCTATAGTTACAATTAAGACTGATTAAATTACTACCAATGCAAAATACCTTCAATAAAATTACATCATAGAAGAGTTAAAATCGTCTTAATTATAATTAAGTAGATATTTAAGTATGTAACCATTTTTTTATATATATTTTTTACACGCAGTATCCCGCACATAGCAAGTTAGGCAGATGGAATCTAGTGTTAAGACACTTCGTTACCCATTCGTTCAATGTATCGTTTCATAAAAAATAATATTATTTGTGTTAAATACGAGTTTCATCGCAGTTTGTTCAGTATTTTTACAATTTATTATATTTATTACAAATAGACAAAACGTTTATCGAAATGAAAAGGTAAAATTATGATTGACGTATCGCAGACAGATAAAATTGGATTTCTTGTTCGCTCACCGAACAAATTAAATCAACCTACCGTGTATCTAAAGGCTTTTATAAAATGTATGTCAAATGTAGATACAATATTAAAAGTTATCATAATTTCAATTTTTTTCCGCCATAAATTAGTAACGAGACCAGTCGTGGCGCAGTATGTAAGCGTGCGACTGTAAACGAGGCAGGTAGTGGTTTCGATTACCGCTCGAGGCAAATAAACATCCAATATTTTCATTTCCTCGCTCTGGTAACGAGACAGTCTTCTTGAGTTCCGCCTTTCCAAACGTAATGCTTCCAGAATTCGAAGAAAAGCGGGGAACGAAAGTATCACAGTGAGGAAGGAGTATCTTAACACTATCAGATTAGGTGGTCCCTCTGATATGAGCAAGATAAGAGAGACTAAAAAAAAATAGATAAAATTATATAAATATATAATATGTGGAAAAAGATTCCCCACAGATGTTTTTAAAAAGCATGACGTCAGCAATTTTGACTACCACCAGTCTTTGGGAGCTTAATAAGCCCACGTATATGTGTTTACTTAATAAGTACTTTGTCTCGGCGCCTTATCGTTTCAACGACTCGAGAATCGCCATGTGCTGGGACTTTTATGCGCTTGTAGATCATTTATTAGAATTAAGTGTAGTAAGTAATTATTTTTTAGTTAGCCACGTGTTTATACACTGGAAATATCGATACACTCCGACAAATGCAATAGATTATAATATTTATAAGACTAGCCTAGGTCATTAGATTTATTTATTTTGTCTTACCTACAGTGTAGAGAAAATAAATGGAGAAAAAAGAATTTTCAAATAAGGGTCGATATCAAATGCTGATACAAATCTATTTAGTATTTACTTTTATACCTGAATAAAAAGAAAAAAGTACATTCAAAAAATTTCTAATCGGCATCAATCGGCATCGGAACCAACGCCGCACCGGTCGAACTAATCAAAAAACAATAATTATTTCATATTGGACGAGTCACGTCGTGCCCGGTGGCGCATATGAAACACAATATCTGTAAAACCAATCAGAATATTTTTTTCGTAATGTTGCAGTATATAAAAAGTAGAGAATAACTTCCCAAATGTGAAAAAAAACATTTTGCATGAAGTTGAAAAAAGGCCATCGTGGCGCCGCGGCACAAGGGTGTGGGTTCGAGCCCCACTCGAGGAAGTGAAATTATTATTTACGTTTATATTAAAATTTTCTTCGGTCTTGTGTCGAAGTAAAGCGCGGCGTTGATTTCTGCCACTCAACACGCAATGCCTCCAGATTCCAGCACAAAATGGGGAATGCAGTGTCTTAACACTAGGTTCCCTTTGCCTAGTCTGCTGTGTGCGGGATACAGCGTGAAGCTGACGCAGTTGAAAATAAAATGTAAAATTTACAAATTGATATCAGAATTGAGGCCTTCACATCGCGGCGCTACATTTGACTGTAAACGTAACTGTTGTGGATCCGATTCCTACTCCGGGAAATGAATGAGTTCCGCGCCCCGAGTTCCGCGCCTAAGTTCTACGCCCTGAGTTCCGCACCCTGAGTTCCATACCCCGAGTTCCGCGCCCAAGAACAACGCCCTGAGTTAAAAAACCCCGTGAAAACGTGAAGAAACCTACGAAAACGTATACGTGTAGGGTCGCATAGCCGCTACGTAGAAAACACATAGAAATATATACGTATCGAGACTAGAATTATCCAGACGCCCTGAGTTCTGAGAGTTAGTGGAACGCCATCGGAAGTTTAGTGACATCAGTCCGGGTGGATAAAAGCGTAAAGTAAAAGAAAATGAACTTCTGGATCTATTAAGCCTATAACCATCCCGGGAAGCCACACACAAGGGAACAACTTCTCGAAATTCCAAGCCAGATTCGGCCGTTTCGGAGTCTATAGCGAACAGACAGACACACAAACAGACTTTTAACTTTTTATTAAGTGTATTGTTAGTTTTTATTAAATTTTCACTTCAACGCCATCTAGTAACGGAATATGAATTATTTCATACGATATCACGTACAAAGTTACAATTTTCACCACTAGAAAGTATTAATATTTTTTAAAGATATATATATTATTTGAAATTATATAATATATATATTATTTGAAAGTATTAATATTTTTTAAAGATATTTTATTATTATGTATATTATTTATTAGTTTTATTTGTATAACAAAAACTACTAGATTTTATATACTTTCATTATATTTACTGATGTTTATTATTTTTTAAAGTTTTTGACTGGTACAGACAAAAGTGAATTTAAAGTCTGTGGTAAATTGTCTATGGCTTCATCACATGACCACTTTATTTTGTCCCCGTGATCAAGTTTAGAAAATTCAAAAATAATTACGCGCAATGGCCAAACTGGATGTTAAGATTGAAATCCATGAAAATTCCCTCGATAACAGGTAATGTGATGATGTCTCATACGAATATGTATATCTTCATTATAATTACATAATTCTACCAATCTTAAGTGTCAATGAAGGTCAACATGAGTTTTGCAATCTGGCAAATATTCTTCCTTTTGGGATATTATTTTTGTTTAACTTGATAAATCATATTTACACTTCGTTGGTATTTACAGTGGAGATAGTGAGTTGCTGGGCATGGTTGATGAAGGATCTTTCGGTAAGTGTACTTTTAAGTTTTCTGGTTTTGTATTTGTTGAACAAGTGACATTTATAATTGTTTACCAATATAAATTCATATAAATATCTTAACACTCGCATAAATTTTATCGAATATAGTAATTACTAAAATGAATGCCGGTAATAAGTGAGAATAAATTTAATTATAAATATTTTCAGAAAGTACAGAAACACAATTAGTTTCCCAATCATATCTGGACAGTAATGAAGACGACAACAGTTCTGCATACCATTTCAAAGATATATGTAAGTTTTATTAATTAAGATCTGATATGTAGCAAAGTTTAAATAAAGTTAACGGTTTAAACAACGATTTTTAATATATATGTGGTTATTATATTTACATACATATACATATTTCTACATACTTTTTCAAAATTGAAATATGTATTAAACTAGCTAGCTAAAAGGCATTGCACTCAATTAAATATTTATAATTCATTTCTTACTTTTGTACTCTGTTAAATGGGGAATATTCAAGCGAATGTATAAAATCTGATAATCGGATGAATTAAGGTGAAAATAAAAATAATCCAATCCTTTAAATAAGATTGATCCCACAACTATCTCATTCGGAGGCAGGTGCTATCCCATTGAGTCATTACTATATTTATTAAATAAATCATATATTATTTATTCACAGCTGGTGCAGTAACATATAAACTTGTACAAATGACAGGAGAAGAAACACCAAACACAATGTCCACAGATCAAACACATGGTTGAGTATTTTTTTTATGTAATTATTGTAATTTGTCATTTACTATCTGACTGAAGATGCATAGGTTTTGGGTTGGATTCCCACTTAGTGAATTTAATTATTTTTTATTTCTTTGCTCTGGTAGCAAAGCATGCCCCAAATATGGCAAACAATACGAGGATTTTTTTTAATGTTTGAAATCAAATTTAGGTTATTTCTGTTCATATCATGGAAATCCAACCCACAACCATTGATTACAATCAGCTTTAAGCTTAATTAATGTAATTATCAATTTATTTCATTAAAAACTTTTGTGTAATTATTAATTTACTAAATTAAATCTATTAGTAGTGATATTTATTGATGTTTGCAGTTATACCAAATGGAGAATTTTATGTACTAAGTAATCCTGTGCAAGTATTCGGAACTGGAGCAGCTCAAAAGAAAGTTATGAGACGGCAACCTTTACAAAATAAAGCTATCACAGCCAAAAAGGTACAAAATTTTGTATATTTATATGTATGAATGTAAATGTGATGATTATGAGTTTGATTCCCAGTTGAGGGAACATGTTAGTTTCATATCATTGCTCTGATAAAAATATAAAGCATAGCATTGAATTCTGCCACTCAACAAGCAATGAATAAACGAAAAAAGTGGCTACCATCAGCTTACAATAAAAAGCTAAGAAAACCAATAGGAAGTACAACTTATTAAAAAATATATTTTAATTCTGTGGACATATAGATTCATTTTGTACAAAATGAACTAGAAATATAACTTTGTAACAGATTTTTTTATAATATATTTTGTAATGCCATTTTTTTACATTTATTCCTTTACAGTTCAAATTTCATAATTATAAGTAGGATCAGAAGTTTGATTTTTTTTGCACTTCAAGTAACTGTAAAATTCCATATTCAATATAAATTTTAGCTTGTTACCACTATTTTTGTAAATTAATGGTCTAGAGTAGACAGACAAATACAGTTATCTGTTAGTTTTTCAGTTTTTTTTTTATTTGAGGTACAAAGCAGTAAAAGGTAAAACCATAACAATAAAGAAACCTGCCTTGTTAACGGTTATAAGTTCGATTCTCACTCAGGGTAATGCAATATTTAATATTTAAATTTTTTCATCCTTACTATACACGCAATGAATTTGACGCTTCAAGAATTTAACAGAAAGAGGATCCGAGTGTGTTAAGAGTAGGTTCCCAGGCTCTGTTGTTTATGTGTGATAAAGTGTGGAGCAAAAATAAAAGTAAATTATGTTCTATTTAACAGAGAGATGATAAAAGGAGAGCAACACACAATGAAGTGGAAAGGCGTAGAAGGGACAAAATAAACAGTTGGATCACAAAGTTGGCAGCGCTAGTGCCTAACTCTGGTCTCCCTGACACAGCCAGTAAGGGAGGCATATTGGCGAAAGCCTGTGATCATATTACCGAATTGACGGAGAAACAAAAAAAGTTTGTATTAGTTTAATTTTTTATTATATTTAAAAATATAAATTAAATATTATGCTATATACGGGAAAAACGTAAAGCTAAAAATAAAGTCTGAAAATAAAAATTTCATCTAACTAATATATACATATTTACTATTATAACAGGTGAGCTCTGCTATTATACATTATTTTATTTCAAATTGTTAAAACGCTACAGTCTAATTAGAATATAATTATTTATTCATATTTGTGTTTTCCTTTCAGATTAGAAAAGTTGGAAGTTGATAATGACAAGCTGGTATTAGAAGTTTTAAGGCTTAATCAACAATTATCTGAGCTTCAAAAGGAAAATGACTCTTTAAGAATTCAAATAGCAGATAATTGTATAGTGTCTAGTATAAACCATAGACCTAAAGGACAGAAGTCTTAGTTTAAATATTAAATATTTAGAAGTACCATAACATGGGTCTACAAAAAAAAGGTTTTTGGAAACCTGAAAACTGTTTTGATAATTTTAACTAATTTATGTAGTTGAGTTTGTTGAATCCGAAATTATTTTTTTTTAATGAAATTAATTTTTTTAACCGATACCACTACTCTAAAGAGATATAAATATTTAGTATGTTTGTAAAGTAAAAACATTATGGAATTTATTCACTTAAATGTATTTAGAGCTCATGCTTTTCAATATTTAAACTCAAAATGTGACTTGTCTTAGATTTATTTCATAAATATTTCTGCTTGACTAACTACTTTTTCGCTTTTTATACTTAATTGTTTAAAAATACAAAAATTCCAATGTCTCATATATTTTACAATTTTATTTCCGTTTTGATTACATCAATTTCTTTGAGCATCAATTGAAATTGTCGAAGCAGTACTTTTGATTGTAGACCTGTTGTGTGTAATGGAAACCGAAGGTGCTAAGTTCTAAGCTTAGTTGTTATTAAGGAAATAATGTTATTGAATTGTTAACTGTTTAATGTGGTCTGTGTTTTTTTTTTGTCGATTATTATTATTTCATATATTTCTATGAAAATATATATGAATATGTTTGAAAATTTTGATCTTTGGAAATTAATTTGAAACGTAATTTTAAAAATATTTAAAAACAATAATATTATAAAAAATAAAAAATGTGCCACATTAGAAAACATGTCTTGTCAGTTTGTTATTCTCTGTGTAGTTTAATTGCTTGTTTAATTAAGTAATAATCTTTCGTTTTAATTCATTCAAATTTTAGCAGGGATGTTATGGATACAGATATAAGGAAGATATCAGTCTTGTTGTGGATATAAATTAAGATTATTAGGTTTTTAAAAAATATATATATTTAATATTTCTTTCTTCTTTCGTTTGTTGTTTTCTAGAAAAAAAAATAACTTATCACTATATATTGCCAAAATGAGTCCCATTTAGACTGCTCGGATTCGAAATTTTCATATTGGTTTCGGTTACGAATAGATTTTTATTTCGTTTATCCGATAGTTTTGGTTACGATTACGGAGCTGCGTGACATCCCTGACTATATAGTTTTATTTATGGCACTTTTTATACTTAAATTAGTATTCCATAATATTTTTTTTACATCAAAACATCACTTGATATATTAAATATTATAGAGAACGGATACAATAGATGGATGTAATAGCGAATTTAATAATTATTATAAACATATTTAGAATATCCATTTGTAAATTTCCATTTCTTTTTAGTTGTGATTCTTTATATATTAGTACCAACCCTGAATAGGTTTGTAAGTTGACTTGCAGGCATATTTATTTAAATCATACCTAGATCTTTTGTATGAAAAAATTATGTAAAAAATCACAAATTCAGTTTGTGCTTAAAATCTTTTTTTGTGTCGACTTATCAACCCATTCACGCCTGGTAAATAAATTATCTAATTATTTGAGTACAATAGGTTTACTTGTCGTTTTTTTATTACAGAAATGTACATATATTATGGAGAAAGCTAAAACTAGTTAATAATTAAATAATGTTTATTATTTAATCATCTAAATTTTCGTTCAAAAGTTACGCGTTTACATATCTATAAATCTATCGGTTTGTAGTCTGAATGATGCAGAATTTCTTTAACCGCATCGTCGGGTTTCGACTGTTATTATAGATTGTACATAAATTTTGCATATCACTTATACGTTAACAATATATCAAATCACTACTTATGTTTATTATGAATCTGTTTTTCGTTTCACATTATTATTATAATATTTTCTTTTGTCAAAATAATATTATAAGTTTGTACCAAATTTTGTATTTAGTAATTAGGTTTTAGTTTTATGTAATTGTTATTTATATAATAAACGAAGCAATTGTTTTTACAATAATATGTTTAGTAATATTATGATAGTAAACGAGACCATTTGACATTGCGTTTGTAGCATTATTTTCTCACTACTAATTTTTTTAAATACACTTTGCCAAGAAGCAATTTTTTTTACTATTATTTATTAAATTATGTTATGTTTAAGTATTAGATTTAAATTATTTGTTATTAATATACATTTCTAAAGTTGCAATGTATCTAAATGATACTAAAATTTTTCGTGTTGTAGCATTAAGTCAGTCATTGTTTGTAATATGACCAATTTACACGAAATATTGAATAAAACAAATGTTCTTTCTTAGCCCTGACTTGATTATTTACTTCAAATTATTTTGTACATAAAATAAAATTGAAATTAAGTTATAAGAGTGTTTTTTTTTACATTTTTGTAATTCAAGCTTTTTTTTTAATTAAATGCAAAATAGCTTTTATATAATAAATATGCACATAAGTTAAAAAAAATATTTTTTAAACTACTGAAAAATTGATAAACTATAATTGATAAATTTAAATTCTAATCCAACCTGACAGTAATGAAAAAACTGAAAAAATACATAGTTGTCGTATAAGATTGGTAGAGTACAATGGCAGTTAAAATAAAACGTACCAAAATGAGAAATGTTCTTTAAATTCGAGGTCACATGTACGTCTGTTTCATCATAAAAGGAGTTAGAAAAAAACTTACAGATAATTAATGTTAGAAATGAATTAAAGTTCCCGGCGCTTGGTCCCATACATTTTCCGTTCTTGTGACTGCAAGTAGTGACTTGCAGTCACACAATTCTAATAAGATTTTTTTTCACGCTGTATCCCGCACACAGCAGGGTAGACAGAGGGAACCTCGGTGTTAAGACACTCTCTTCCCCACTTTCTGCCGAATTCTGGAGGCATTGCATGTTGAATGACAGAACTCAACGCCGCGCTTTGCCTCGACACCAAAACGAAGAAAAATGGAAATATAAACGACACCCTTGTGCCACTGCGCCACCACGGCCTCTTAAAATTCCCAATTAAAGGTTAAAGTAAAACCACTCGATTTTAAAATGAAGTTAACCCTTCTTTGCATCGTGATGGAAATTTCCATCATACCATTTAAAAGGAAAAATAACATTATAGGACTCCACACAGACAGTCTTTTTGTAATTGAATCAAATTGGTAATAATTTCTGAACGAAACGGAACTTGCCGAATAAAAAAAAAAGCAAACGTCAAGTAACTATATGCCAAAAAGTCTTGAATTTACTTGCCTCTCAAAACTTTGTTGTAGTGTGCTATTTGAAAAAGTTTTTTGAATAGAAGATTCAACAAAAAGTGGTGAAAAAAGCTGAAAATGAATAGAAAAAAGGTTAGTTTTACTTTTTTATTAACAACTTTTGTTGCAATCATCGATATTGTATTTAAAATTGTACCATTTTTATATGATGTAAATTTACATCAGTATGCAATATTGGTACCTATATTGGTACTATGGAAATGAAGTTTCTTTTAAAATTATTGTTATTTGTTATCATTGCAGTATACTTTGAAGGAGAAAGAGTTTTTCGCCGTGTGGTCCCGGCTTAGAATAGGATCACCCTGGTACTGTCGGTGTCGTAAGAGACGACTAAAGTACGTGTGGTAGAGTCACGTCGCCAGTAATGGCAACACGCATGGGCAGACTCGACCGGATTTAATACCACCCCCGGCATTTTAAACCGGCGTGAAGTAGTGGCCCTTGCCACTGCGTTTCGCATTAGGTAATGCCGGGCCCCGGTGCCCTTCATCTCCACCTTGAAGGCTGGCAACGCACCTGTAGCTCCTCTGGTGTTTCAGGGGTCGTGGGCGGCGGTGATCACTTACCATCAGATGACCTGAACGCTCGTTTGCCTTGTCCTCTCCCATAAAAAAAAAAAAAAAAAAAAGAAAGACATAGAAGTAGCAAGAGGCAGCTATGAAGAAAGGGTTTCTTCATATGATGGTATCGACATGGCTTGTGTGGCCTGGAAAGACAATAAAGTGGTTACACTTTTATCTACATATGTGGGATCGTTACCAATATCTACTGTTACAAGATATGATAAAACCAAAAAAGAGAAAGTACCAATTTCATGTCCACATATTGTACAAGAGTATAATAAACATATGGGGGGGGTGGATCTAATTGATAGTTTTCTGGGAAGATATCATATAACTATAAGGTCCAAAAAATGGTACCTAAGAATATTCTTTCATTTACTGGACTTAACAGTTATTAATGCTTGGATAATATATAAAAAAAATGCAAACAAACGAGGTGTAACAAAAAATAATATTCTTTCCTTGGGTCAGTTTCGGAATGAGTTGGCTCAAGTTCTATGCACTATAGGAGAAGACACAGAGGTGAGAAAAGGTCGTCCAAGCACCATTTCGCTTGAACATCAATTGGACCTCAAGAGAAAAAGAGGCCCAGCTACTGTTCCTCCCCCAAAAGACATCAGAAGAGATGGGTGTGATCATTTGCCACTAGTTTCTACATCTCTTAGATGTAAATACCCACACTGTAAGGGCTATTCCACGATACGTTGTAGCAAGTGTAACTTAAACTTGTGCTTAAATAAAAACAACAACTGTTTCCTACGTTTTCATCGGGAGTAATAGTGTAAATAAATATAAAATGTGTATGCTCTAATAAATAATTAATGTATGAACGTGATAAGGCTGTTTTGCATGATGATGGAAAAATCCATCATATCGTTTTTTCAATAAAAAAAGCTATAAAAATAGACAAATATTTTTTTATTTATTTTTCCTGTAATGTATGAACTGAATTACAAACACATGATTTTTTTTTTTTAAAAGTAAAAAATCATGCAAAGAAGGGTTAATCTCTTTTAGCAGCGAATAATATATTAATTATTCCACAAGCACGCATATATTATGCATCAAAAAAGCATTTTGTATAGCAGAGCGTGGTTTCGATCCACGGACCTCTGGGTTATGGGCCCAGCACGCTTCCACTGCGCCACTCTGCTTTACACTTTGAAACGTGAAAGTAAGGAACTATAAACTGAAAATCCTTTCAAAAATTTTTATTTAGTAATCGTTATTATCTCTGTCATATTATATTATCTTTGTCATATTTTACTTAATTACCACCAGAATATGTATTTTGCATCTTAGTTGGTATTTTAATTAAAAAAATATATATATATGTAATAGTTTAAAGTAAAACCACTTACAAGATATAGATTTCGATGAATATTTCTTAATATTTATTTTATTGCTTACTGCATTTTTTAAGTATAAAATTTAGTTATTTACATTAGTAACTCTATTTTTATGTAAGATTTTTGACTGTAATTTTGTAATATATATAAATTTAACAGAAAAACAATTGGCCAAATATTTGTCGTTAGCTTTTCATAATAAATTATAAACAGGTACTATTATCTATTAGTCAAACATAAGTAAAAATGCGGAAATAATTCACATGTTTTATTTTAGAAAAAAAAAAGAATGTGGCCATAAATATTTTGGTATACTGTGTACAATAATAGAAAAACGCAGCTTTTTAATCAACAAAAGGACCGGCTTTCATTTAAAAAATATACACTACAGTCACAAATAACAGTAATTTATAAATTTAGTTTTGTATATTACACGTTAATAATAAATTTCTTAGGATTTCTTGCATGATATAGCCCGACAAGAAGTTTATGAATTATTAGAATGCATATATTAGATATTATCTAACTTCTTAGGAAAGCCTAGCTCGCGAGTCCCATCAACACTAAAGTACAGTAGAGCGCGACGTCAAGTGTCATTTAATGCGCAAGTTCGTATATTTGAAATAGTAACGAAGAACTACGCTTTTTGAGTATTATGCTCGCGACTGTACATGTGCGAATTTGCCTCGACCCCGTCTTTACAACACAAACTTCTTGTCTATATGACATTAGCACACATCATATAAAAAACTGAGAACATTTACACTTTCTTTTTTAATAAACTGAGACATAATTTCACTAAATTACTAAGTGGGTTTTTTACATTTATACAAAGAGATATCTTTATGGTCATATCATTCCGTTATCCCGTTTCCATTGATTAAATTTTACACTTTCCAAATACATTAATATGTTGTAAATTAAGCAATCTTAATTCCTATAATAATTCATATTGTGGTATCTCCATTCGCGGCAGTGTAATTTTCCTTTCCCCGCTCTGGTAAACAAATCAGGAACCGAGTTACGCCACTCAACATGTCTCAAAAATTGGATAGTGCATAAGATACGAAATGTCTCATTAGATTCCTTCTATATTCTTCTAATTGCTGCATGCAGAATACAGTGGAAAAAAAAACTCAAAATACAACAGCTTCAGTAAGTATTATTTGATGCATAGTTTCTGTCTTTGCCGCAAGTTTTCTTTGTTGTTCAAGACATTGTTTAGATCTGCTGTGGTGTAGCTTCAAGTCGTACGATTTGCAGAATTTTGCATCACAAAATTGGCAGACAAACGGTTTTTCGCCTGGAAAGAAATAAAATGTAATTATATAACAAAACAGCAAAACGATTATTTTTTCACGATAAAATCTTTCCACTTCAGCACAAGTCGTTCATATGATAGGCACTTTCCTTTGAACAAGAATAAAAGATTAAAGATCAGAAAGACTTGATGAAATACTATGTCGGTTTTGCTTAAACGATTAGAAATAACGAAATTTACTAAGACAAAGTAAAAAATTAACATCTATGTAGTGTGTAGTATGATAGATATTTTCTATTGACATACAAAAGTTAAATTTCTGTAACATCTACTGGAGGACTGGAATAGATAGTATGAATGATTTTAATATTATATAAATATATATAGATATAAATAAGACACAATAAATTACCGCTGTGACGTTTCATATGTCGGCTCAGTGTGTCCTGTCGTGCAAACCTTTGAGAACAAAAGGTACAAGCGTAAGGTTTCTCTCCTGTGTGATATCTGGAATGAATCATATAATACATATGGTTATATAAAGCTATTTTTTTCACTTTTAATTTCAGCTTCACGCTGTATAAAGGAAGTCCGAAAGTTAATATACTCCATTTTCCTCTTTCGGTTAAATTCTGGAGGCATTGCTTGTGATTTTTATATGTTTTCTTAATATGTATTTATCTTTCTTAAATATAGAAAAGCACCCAAAAAACTTTAAGAAGTATACATTCTTACCGCATATGTATAGTTAAATCTGAGGTTCTATAAAAACCTTTGCCACATTCTTCACAGTTTAAAGTGAATTTATTTAGATGCCTTCTTTTATGAATATTATAATTGGATGAACTACTGCATATCGCCCCGCATATACTGCATATATAATTCTGGAAATTAGTATAATTTATTTTCAATATATTTTCAAATATTATTAAAATTTCCATACTAAAGAAAGATTTATCTTTTCTAAATTAAGCAACTCAAAATACAAATATTGTTTATGATATATATCAAAATATATGTGAAGACTTAAGTAACATGACTTATAAAATATTAATAAGCTTAAGCTTATAAAATATTGATGATGATGATAATAATTTTACAATTAATTTATATTTTCAATATTTCTTAAATTATTAACATACAGGCCAAAATGTATTCACCAAAAAAAAGTTATTTCATACCTTCTCTACATCTTTTTTTGTCCTAATGCCCGTGTGAATGGTTAAATGTTGCCTAAGTTTAGCTTCTGAAGAAAATTTTATTTGGCATTTATCACAATTATATGTCTTCATATTCTGAAAGAAAAAAAATTATATGATGAAATATAAATTATGTTAACCATCCATTTGATCTTTTTTTAGTGATGTTTGTGATGATTTTTCCGTCTATCACATTTTTGAATCTTTCTGATCACACCAGGTTTATTTGCTAACAAAAATCGATCGTTTTAATAATATAATATGTAAGTGCTTTAATATTTTAGATAGTGGGACCATCCTCCTTGTCACAGTGTCAATTTTCGACTTTCTTCCTTCCACTTAGCGTGTGACGTATATTCAAATCAATTATTATTTTGTTTCTATTGATTCTCGTAAGATCATTGACTTCAAGACTTCAAAATAGAGAATGTATCTGCTATGTGCGGAATACAGCGTGAAATTAAAAAGAACGTACCTGATGACCAGCCAGATGTTTTGTAATACATCTCGACGACATAAAAATCTTCCCGCAATAATCACATATATATTTTTTACGAGTCCGTTTCGTCTTGGGCGTGTCTATTCTTATTTTATGGTGTTTAGTACAATGCACTTTCAAAGCAACTATGTTCTTGAACTGTCTTTCACACATTTTGCAATAAAAATTCGTTATACAATATTTATTTTCTACACTAGACAAATCATTCATTATTTTGGTATCTTTAATATTTGTTTCTTTATATAAATAATTTTCTATACGTTCAACTTCTTCGATATCTATTAAGCTGGCTTCGTAATCAATAGCTTTTTGTTTATCATCATTCATTTCGAGGAATTCATCTAAGACATCTAGGTCTTCTTGGCAAGTGTTGTTTTTGTTTGTGTTCTGTTTTTCTTGAGTTGTATTTGTAATATCATCAATTGTATCACCAAATAATATATTCGTTATTAAAGGTGTTGGTGGTGCCGATATATTTTGTAATACTAGAAAGATATATATAAATTTACAAAATAAAATTTTGGTGTATTCAAACTATAAGTGCTACATTATCAGAGACCTCCAGGAATGACAAAAGGCAAGATTTTATGTTTTACAATTGAAACTCCAGAACATCTCATATCAATAAAATATTTACTTTCAATACAAACACATCAAATCCTAACATTTGTGTATAATAAAAAAAAAGTATATTTATGAAGATGTAAATTAAAAACGATATACCTGGTGGTGTCAAAAGTATTTCATCCAACATAAATTTTCCAGCGTTGACATTTTTTAATGCATTTTCCAAGTTAGCATCAATTGTGCATTTGTTTTCTTGAACAGATTCTACAGTTTTACCTAAGTCTGAATTATTAACTTCACTTTTAATTTTTTTCTCTTCTTGTGTATCATCATTAACTATCTTTGGAGATTCATTATTGATGAAATTTGTAATTGAAAATGGACTGAAACTGTTTAAAAAAAAATATTGTCAAACTATGACACTTAAACTTATTGTTACTTTACTAAATTATATAAAATCTTCACATAAATTGTCACCACATATCTTTAATACTTTTGTCTTGTACTGAGCTTTAAATTGTTATTAGAGTCAATTTCATTATGTTGCTGCCCAGCAGTAGCACAGGGTTTGACTGCAAGTGTAACAAATGTAGGTTTGATTCCATCTTGAAAAAATTGTAATATTAAAATTATTTTTATTTCCTCACTCCAGCTTTGGTTGACAAAGCGCAACTTTAAGCTCTGCCACTTAACATATATATCACTAAAACTATACTGCACCATAAGGCACTCCTTACTTATAATCTAGTTTAAAGTCACTATCAAATGATACATCTTCCCGTAAGCAATTTGAATCGGGAGAATCTTCTAGAATATCTGCCTCTTCTGCCATCACCTCATGTATAATTCCAGTGTCACTGTCTGGTATTTCTTCCATTGGTAAAATATCTCTCATAAAGTTTTGTATACTTGTGCATGTTGACTCTGTAATGTATAATAAATATATTTTTATAAAATATATAGCTGCTTTTTGTGACATTTTAACTTCATACTGCATACCACACCTTGTTTCAATTAAGAGATTGTTGTGTTGTCTTGTTGAGAGGTGGAGCTCAGTAGTGCTCAGTGGCATATTTTGCCTCATTACCAGAACGAGGAAATTAAAATGATAAATATTTCATAACCCCAAGTAGTAATCAAACCCACAACCTAATGAAAAAACATATATTGTATATTATAATAATATTACCATTATCATCATTTTTAGTTTTATTACACACTGGATTACCATCACCAATATTTATTGGAAGCCTGTGAAGAAAAAAATTAACTTATATAACATGTAGAGTTCCAATGTACATAATAAAAATGATTCTCTACATTTTCACAAACAACAAGATATAATTAATGTTACCTCAATTTAAATGAATCTTCATTTTTAAGGAAAGTGACAAAATCTGTATTATCACCGAATCCTTTCTCCCAGTAGTTCTCCAAGTAGTTTTTTATCTTTTTATCAGAATTCCTACATGTTTTCTTAAAATTACAAGCATTTATCATATTAACACAACATTCTTGGCAAAGTTTAAAATCAAAGGCATCGTTACATTTTATCTAAAAAAGGAATATATGAGATTATATTACAGCCAATTCCAAATATAATATTTATGCGCTGTAAATTTAAAAAATACCTGCAACCCCGTGGAATAAACAAATAGCCTTCTATTTCTTTCAATATACTGAAATAAGTCCACAGATTCATATTTTGCTAAGCAACCTCGGCAAAATTTATCCATTATAAACTAGAAGCATTTAATAACATATAAGAAGTAATAAAAATATATATCTAGCCGGAGATATGTTATAAATTAAAAATGTTAAGCATAGAAGACCGATACCGACAATTTGTTTTTGTTATGACTTTTCAAGTAGAATTTAGTATTTACATATAAAAAAATTATATGCAATTACATGTATTGTCAGATTTATTACTGACAATTGCGATAATTATTTATACAATATTAATAAAATATATATATATATATATTATAATTGCCAATAATAGTCATTCATGATCATCAATATTACGTTATAAATATAACATCCATAATTCATGTCAGTATTAAACATTCCTACATTAAATATATTAAAATATGTGATTTAAGTAGATACCAGTAATTTAAGTTAATATAAATATATTGTTTATTATTTTTATTATTTGCAACTATGTTTACAATTATCAATTTATCTGTGATCATTAAGTTTGACGTCACGACAGGAATCAACCGTCACAAATAAAAATAGATTATTATTCGCATTTTACAATCAAGGCCGTATTAGTAAACAATGACGGAATGTCTAATATTGTAATTTACAAAAAGACAAAATGGAGTCTGCACAAGAAAATAATGTTTCTGATGTGTCGCTTACCATTAATAGATCCATAAAATTTTTACATTTCAGCGACGGCGTTGAAGAGGAATTGCAAGAAGAAAAGATAAGTCAACTTCAAAGTGCGCCTCATGACAGTGAAAATGTAGACACTGTAAGTAACTTATGTGTATTTATTTGGCTTGATGATGTATCTCGTACGTAGCAGGGTGGGCAGAGACTGTTAAGACTGTTCCTATTAACACACTTCCGTTCCCCACTTTAAAACAAATTCTCAGTTCAACACAACGCTGTGCATTACCTTGCTACCAGAACAAGAATATGAAAATATTTTATATTCCATTTCCTTGAGTTTGAATCAAACCAGTCTACACTTCAAGCTTCTGCCCCTCGGTCAAAGTCAAGTGACATGTTAGTTCATTATTAAGGTAAATTTATTTAAGAAATCTGTTTTGTTTTAGAAATCTATGGCATGGGGTCCATGGTTATCATATTACACATGGAAATCTGGCAGTAAAGTTCTAAGTGCAGTAGATACTGCAGGTGAATCATTAGCAGGTTTATTTGGAATAACAACTCCAAAATATCAAATTGAAATAAATGAATATGAAAGGATGCAAGAAGAAAAGAAAAAAATGGAAGAAGAATCAACTGGGTGGGTGCCTAAAAATACTGGAGGGGATGTGCCTTTAGTATTGAATGAACCAGTGAAAGATATTGAAGCAGAGATTGTCTGATATTACTTATATTTGCTTTCATTGTACTATGGTTAGAAAGGCTTTAAATATTATTATATTTTTATAATTTTAATCACAAATGCAGTCGATTTTAATAATAAATGCAATTAATATTAGTGTTAATATGTAGAACTAACAAATTCCCAACTTATTTATTCTCCTGTCATAAATGTTTTGTAAAAATCTTAATCAAATTGGTAATATTAGATATTATTATTACAATTTGCTTATTTAACATTTTGTATCTATTGTAGTTTAAAGTAAATCATTCTACAATTAATTATATTAAAAACTTTTTATTAACCACATTTGAGTTAAAAATTGTGACCAAGTTAACATTTGCTGCTAAAAAATTGTTTATTCATTCATATAGTCAGTATGAATAAAAGGAGACTTGTTTGTGAAATTGATGGATGATTCACCATCCTGTTGGAACAGATGATAAATCAGCGCAATTTTAAATGTTGACTGAAGATATTTTTCATGTGAATGAAACAGTATAATAGAAATAATTACATTAGTAATGGAACTTGATTCTTTTTGATTCATTTTAATTTACTTTTTTTTGTACCTCTGATAATATTTTAAATGTTTGTAATTTTGTATAAAATATCATGCACTTCCAAGGTTCTGTATCTGTGGCATAACAGAAAACTCCGCAAATTAGAAGCTTTTATAGTTTGCTTACATTAGTTTTTTTTTAAATAAGAATAATGTCTCCAGATTTATTTTGTAAGAACATTTTCTTTTTTTGGTTTACAATAATAAAGACATTGGCCACAAGCAGTACTTACTTTCATTTTTACAGCTAGATAGCTCAGCTTCAACAACTTGGTGAAATCAAAGCAGACTCCACCTCAAATTTTTGAGCAAACAAATTTTCTATAAAAATTGAAATACTATTCATTGAAGGAATACTGTTAGCTTTTACCATTATTCCAAGAAGACATGTCTCATAGTCAAGAAGTAGGTATCAGATTCACGCTATATCCCCCACACATCAAGGTAGGCAAAGGGAACCAGGTATTAAGACAGTTTCCCACTTTCTGCCGAATTCTAGAAGCATTGCAAGTTGCTGGCGGAACTGAACGCCGCGCTTCGCTTCGCCGTCTACACCAGAACGAAGAAATAGAAATATATGTATATTTAAATAAAATAATTTCTTCGAGTGGGGATCGAATCCACAACCAGTCTCTTTTAGATTCACACTGCCCCATCGCCACGACAGTCCTTGAAAATAATATAACTTGGTCTGAAACCAAAATTTATTATGAGTGTAAGTCATTTCAGATATTTAATTATTTGTATTGTAATCACTCATCACCTTTTAACAATATATTGTTAAAAAATAGCGAACAAAAAGATTGCAGTATTATCAACGAATTTTGGCTGCTTTGGAGTATATTGTTATGACATTTGTGCATTGTTGAATCGGAAAGTAAATAATTAAATTCAAGAAAAAACTTTAAATTGAATCGGCACAGCCTCGTCGGAAGTTTTGTGCTATGCTGAACAATGGTATTGTGTAAAAGCTTGGTAAGCTAATAGCGACATCTATTGCCAGGTATTAGGAAACTACTTATTTCGGGCTTGAAGCAGTGACACCTGCGGTCTTTTGTAGTTACGTAGAATTATTCATTTACCCAGCTAGATGGCGCTACAGTAAATATTTTATACTAATTAATTTTGAAATGTATATTTATTATAAAAAAATAATATTATAAATACCCAATTAGTAGCTTTTTGTTTCATTTAACTATTATCAATTCTTATTATTAATATCTTAAATTTATTTTATATCTAATACTTATATCTAAATATTCTAAAATAATTTACATGATCGATACATTACAGATGTAGAGAAAAATTATAAAACAAGAGAAACCAATTAATTGTTTTATACTAAAAAAAACATATAAACACACATCAAAACTGAATTAAAGAAATTATAACTTTGTTATACAAGAAATAGACTCCAAATTCCGTATTTTCTATCAGATTATAAATTACACCTAACCAGCAAAACCTTTTGTTATAAGCGCCATTAAGTACACCATTGCATTTTGAACTTTATTTTTAAATTCTTAGAGTTTAAAGTTATTAAAACTTACCACACGTGATTGTTTGTCAGTGTTTAGTGTGTGATATGTCGAAATGTAAACGGTTCGAGCTGTGTCCGCAGATCAATATGCGTGTTGCGCGAGGGTGTTTAGACTCGTGCGATTGGCCGGCGTGTGTGGGGCGGGGCCCGCGTGTGAGGCGCGGTCTGATGACGCCGAATTTTGGCGCCAAATCGCACGTTCCAATTTCGAGATTTGCTGCTGGATGGACCATAGTGCTTGCTTTTGTTTTTTTTTTCGGGGAATTATACTATGGTTTTGTTGAATTGATACTTTTTTGTTGAGTTATTATTTTGTTTAATTTTGATTTTTGTACTTTGGTTGTTATATCTTTTTTAGATGTAATTAGATGCCTGCCTAATTATGCATATTATAATATGGCTTGTTTTTTGTGTACACATGATTTATATTAGCTATATTATAATTAAAAAAACAAATATTTCTTTTCAGAATTTTATTTAATCTGTATTAAGTAATTTTATTAACGTGTTAGAAATATGTAGTCATACTATATATAACAGGTACATATGTATCTACAGATACATGATCTCCAAACTACATAAGAACTATTTTATCTAAATGTAGCATTACGTTGTTTATTTAAATACATATCCAAATCATTATCTCTGCCATATTCTAAATTAATTTTTTGATGTCATTGGTCCTTAATCCTATGTCTTATAGAGTGATTTTTTTTTCATATTATTTATATACCTAGGTATGGAATTTATAAATATTGAATCTATGACTTACGAAGGTAAAACTATATATAAATAATCTAAATATTTATATATAGTTTTACCTTTATCCCGCTTAGGTATCTACATGCCTTAAGTACTTTTATTTAGTACTTTTATGCTATAAACTTTTCTAACTATAAAAAACCAATAGGTTATTTTATAATTGAACAGGTAGTAAAAATTACTAATAACTATCAAGATATCATTCTATACTAAGGCACGTCTATTTACCAGACATTTCGAAGTTTGGATTTATATTTTTAGTGCTGGAAAATAGGCTGGCACACACGTCATCTCGTGTTATTATACTGTGATAGGTTAGATACTTATTATAATAAATTTATTAAAAGCTAAATAAAACCATTTAAACCACAAACGGACAATAAATCAAACGAGCCCATTTGAAAAATAATTTACGACGAACGCCATAATTATTAGCTAATTCAATAATTCGTTAACAGGTAACACTACAATGCGCCAAAACTTGTGTTACTAGCGCAAAAATTCACCCCACACTCTTTAAAATATTGCGAATAATAGAGGCGCGTGGTAAAACTTGTTTTGATTAAATGGAGTAGAATATCTGGTTTTTCTGGTGTTATTTTGCATAGATTCGCATACTGCGGCGAATTTGTAGTTTTATTGTCTAGTATTGAATCGTTCACGCTATGTGATTGTAAATAAATAAAATCTAACGCTATTGTTACTTATAGTCCTGTTGTTGCTTTACTAAAATTATCCTAAAAATCTATGGACAATAAAAATATGTATATTATATACTTTCCTATTAAAGTAATTTTTAAATAAAATAAATTTTAATTATAAATAATCTTCAAACTATATTGAGAAGAAGTGAATATTTTCGACGTATATAATATATCTATATGAAATTGAAAAATTTGTACCATAAACAAGTCTCTAATATGTTAAAAAAGAACACATAAGTCATATGCATACCTGGTCTATAAAATATAATATTTAGTAGGTATAGTAGGTATTCGAAATTTTCATATAGGTAAATGAACTTTTGAACATTTAAATTTTAAAAATAAAATTAATAGAATTCGGCGGAAAGTGGGGAACGGAGTGTTTGAACACTAGATTCTCTCTGCCTACCCTGCTATGTGCGGGATTACAGCGTGAAACTGATTTGATTTCTATTTGATAGGTAGATAGGTACAGTTAAATTTAGTAAGTAATATCAATATACCAATATATTATTATGATTGAGGGCTAAGTCGTACGTTACAAAACAAAATTTGAATATGAATCGATCGATATCGATTATAGAGATGCAAATCGTTATAATTACAATAACTATTCATATAGAAATGTAGCAGAAAGCAAGAAGTGTTTATGGAATATTCAAATTTCTGCACTCACCTATACTATTTCAAATGCAAGGGTTTACCGGCAGATGTTCTACTTTTGCAATGTTGTTTATTAAAAAAAAAAAAGCTTTTGTGGCCATTTATTTAAAAAAAGTGAAACTTACCAACAATGCGCCATGCAAATTAGAAAGGAGTTTGCAATGGAAGGGTATAAAGGTATTCTTTGATTTGCAATTTTGCTTGCTATTTCAATGGCGTATTCGTTTATATTTGTGTGAAATATTAGAAGAATGCAAATATTATTTTTATTTCACCATTATTATGGTACTGTAGGCCTTATAAAAGTGGTGTACAGGATAGAATCGGATGTACGGTGGTAGAAATTTGCATAAGCGTCGCGCACCTTTCCGCTTATCCTTTCTATGGCAGTTTGACTGACAGGGTTTAGCCTGAATGAAATTTGAATCAGTGATAAAGGCGGCATTTACTTTGGATTTATGTATTAAATAGGAAGTCTTATGTGTTTATGTTGAACCCAGCGCAGAGTTAGAATTTGTAAATAATTTTAATTTTAATTTTAACATGCATAAGTAAGTTATTATTATATTATCAAAGAAACTATACATAGACTATAGTTAGATTATGACATTTACAAATGATTTATCTATGTCATTAGGTACGATAATTCTTGAAACTTCGAGAACTAAATGCGATATTTGTGGGAATTTCGAAGTAGGCATCTACTGAACGAAAAATTTATAATTAATAAAACCGGAGATAAACAAGCACACGAAGTGGAGAACGAAGTGACTTACACTCCGTTCGTCATATCCTTGTTTTCATATTAGATTTTGCTACACACTCCGCTAAATGCACAAGAGAGTGCACTTGTATCTACATTTTTATAACTAAATATCTATTCATATTTTTATGTACGTATGAACTCGAGTATATTTTTTATGAGTCTACTTAATAATACTATATATAATATACACCAACGCACTAAGATGACTTATTATACACAAAACTTTTCTATCCTTAGAACTTTTTTTTATACATGTTATAAAAAGTTATAAAAAGTGATTGTTTTCTTATGCTTCTTTTGTAAAGTAAAATGAACAAGAATATCAAAAGAGTTGAATATAAAATAAATTGTTAAACTTTTAGATCTTTTATAATGTATACTTTTAAGAAATTTAATAAAACACATAAAATATAGGAAAAAGAATTATATTTTGTAAATACATTCAAGTATAAATGGAAACAATTAATCTTAAAATTTATATGCATATCGAACAAAAACAAAACGAACCTAATGTATGAAACTAACAAAAACGCGGAAATTTATCACTAATCCATCACATACAACTGGTTTTGCTAAATAAAAAAAAATTGCAAACCGGTACCGAAGCCCTACCTAAGGCCCCCTTAGCCGACGGGGATACTTAAAAAGTTTTAATATGAACACAATAGAGAGACGGACATTTCGGGCGGGTACTGACCAATACAAAAGGCATACCAGCCGATTAATTCGCTCCACAATGACCAAGGGTCCCAAGAGGTTATATTTAGGTGAAGGGTCAGTAAGGGTTACCGGTAAATAGAAGCGCACGTCCCACGAATGCGGAGGGAGTGACGGCGGCGACGCAGTTACCAAACATAAGGACATTGTACTGGGTTTGGAAAATTTATGGGTTTTTTTGGAGATTTGTAAAGTGAGAAGTGTAAATATTGAACGAGGTTAGATTTGCGTTTGCTTATTCTGATGGAAAAATTATATTTATATTGATGTTGGGACTTTGGACTATTACTACTTTTTTAAAAAAAGGAATGCAAATTATAGGTAAATAATAAGTAATTAAATTAAATTAAATAATTATTAAAAAAACACTTTAAATTAAACAGATTTATTGCATTTACTATTTGAAGTACATCTTGAACCGTTTCTAAAACTATAGAATAATCATAATCCATGATCAGATTATGTCTCAACTTTCTTTTTCTCTTTTTTTTCGTTTAGAATGCGTAAGGATTTGAAAATATTGACACTACGTGTTTTTTAATAAAGCTCGAAACATATTTTTGAAGTAGAGGTTGATATTTGCATTTCAATATTTTCTAACTGTAGTATGTTTATAGTCTATGGTATCTTTAATTTGACTACCTTCTCTATTCTAATTTCAGAATTGTAGGTTAACAGGAAGTACCTACAATTTATGAAATTGGATATTTAAATATGAAATGAACTATAATTATAAGTTCATAATAGCTTTTATCTGTAATATATAGATAAATTTCCATTTTTGTATTTTATCCTGTATTTGCGCTATATGTTCTCACTTCTTGCCAAATTTTATAATTAAAGAGTGTACAAGGAATACCTTATAAGTTTGGATTGCGCGGCGAAAAGGTTGACAAACTTAAGTCTGCGGGCAAATTTACGAATTTTGTAAGAAGTTAACAACAAATATCAATTTGTAATAACTTTTTTTCTATAAAATAGGACTTTTTCATATATTTGTAATGAACATGATTTTTATACCATATTGTTTTTTATTACCATTACCTTATAATATAACTTATCATTAACTTTTGAGGTATGGAATCTAAATAGAATAACAGTTTGAGTTATTGATTATTAACTGAAACGTATATGGCAGTTATATAGTTACGTAGACGGAAAAGTACGTGCACGATAAATGTATACACGATAGGTTATGCGTTCGATTCCCACTTGAAGAAATGAAATGTTTAATATTTTCATTTTCTCACTCTGATACCGTAGTACCTAAAGGCCGGCGACGAGCTTAATCATTCAACACGCAATACCTCCAGAATTCGGCGAAAATGTGGAACGGAGTGTCTTAACACTAACTTCCTATTCTGCGGTGTGTGGGATACAGCGTGAAGCTGTTTTATTAATTTATATAAATCATAATTTAATTATTGTTTTACCTTTTAAGAGTTTCATCACAAAAAAAAAATGAACAAGAACTTCATAGAAAGAAGATTAAAAACGACGAAAAATCACGTACCCGTAAATACCTACCTACCTGTCTATATAGACAGTATAAAATCAAATAAATCTAAACCATTGTCACACGAAGTCAATAGAGTTAAGGACTCTTGACACAGCCGACGTCGGCAGATGAAATGGGAACGATAGTTATCTGTCCAAATAAAGCCCTCGGAATGTTGAGGCGCGGAGTGTGAAATTTGCAGATAAAATCTGTGCTTTTGTATTTTGACACAAGATATGGCTGTATTATGGATGATGCTCGGTTGTAGGAAGCTGCAGTATTTATTCGTTATTAGATTATACTGTATTTATTGTATTTATTAATTGATGTTATAATAATCAAATGTCAAGATGATGAAATCGATCGGATTTAGGGGGGGGGGGGGGTTGTCGGTAGTTTTTCTGGGCCCACCCCAATAGTGAATAGTTTCACAAAATATTTTACCCGAAAACTTTAAAAAATAGCCTACCTTGAAAAAATTCTCCAGACTCCACACCTCCATGATTGGTATGGGCCAAAATAATCCGATATCTATGTTTATGTAGTTATAGGTTGATAGGTTTTGCAAGTTAACAAAAGACTTGTAAAGCTTTGTTTCATTCTGCACTTTACACTCAAAAGAAACATTGAGTGAGGTAGGTATAATTGAGAGGCAATGCCGCACAGTAATCAAACTTACATGACATGTTAAATAAGTATTTCATAATACAATAATTACTGCCAGCTTTATATAGTAAATATTAATTTACTTAATAATTTTGTTATAATAAAAATGTCAATTCATAAAATAATAGTCGTAAAACATAAAACACAGTCGTAAAACATTTATTTTATTTTAACACAATGTTATAATTAAATATTATCTGTAGTTAAGAACATAATTCCAAACACAAATCCAACTTTAACACCGCCATAACGAAGCATCACGAACCGCAGTAGCAGAAGCCTTTGTGCGTATCACTAAATTAAATAAAAAAAAAAAACGTATTCAATGGACGTGTCTAACCCTTTCACTATGCATAAAAAGACCAATTTTATATTCGACCCCGGTGTCTCATTTCAATAAAGTGTAATAAAAAAAAAAGATAAAAAATTTTTTACCCACGATTCTTTGGGGGTCATATTTTTTATGGGGTTGAATCCTTAATTTGCAACAAGGTGCATTTCAGGCAAAACAGGGGATGCTCAGAGATTTAAATGAGTTGTGTGTATGGTGCGTTGTAAAGGGTTGCTGCTTACCGGTTATTTTTTCCCATCACACGACAAAAGATGTTACTCTAGCATGACATGGATGTGTCAGAAAACGTTGAATCGATTGTTCATTGATTATATCATCGATATTACCAAGTCTTTGCTTTATTAAGTCAGCCAAGAAATAGTCTCACTGCGACGATATTATTTTCTGTTAGTTCAACTTTAAGTTTTTATAAATACTTTTAGTTTTTCGGCCAGAGGAGAAAATTTCATTCTATTATTTAAAAGAGATACGTCTATCCTGTCGTATCTGGCCAAAAGCGAACGTACATACGTTAGTAATTAAAATATTTATTCAATTTTAAATTTATTGAACCTATGACAATCGCTGTTAATCACACATTTTTCCAACTGCACCGTTGGCGTCAAACCTTATTCAAATAAAGAAAATTATAACAGTTTCCTCGACGGTGTAGAGCGTTGTCGTATGTAACTAACTAATTTATTCTTAATGAGTTTACTTTTGTTACATACTATACTGAAAAAAAATACTGTTTCTTAGTTTAATATTTTTTGACAAGTCATAAAGTAATTCTTAAATAAAATATTAAATAAAAGTAATTCTGTGTTGAAATCGAAAGCTTAGATAAGTAAAAATATATATTTTTTTATCTGTTTAGTAATAATATTATCTACCTTATACGAATATCTAACTTTTTATTACACATTGTAATTTACATATTACCAGGGGTACCAGGGTATATTAATATAGAGTCGCAAATCAATCTTCCTTTTTGTCCTTTAAAGTTCTGAGGTCTGAATCCAATATCAAATTAGTATAATTTAATTTTCTGAATTCATCAGAAACCCTTAATTTCACTTTAAGCACTTTTTTAAGGCCTTATATTTAAGGCATTATGTTTTAAGTTATGTTTAAGCAATATGTTGGACAAGCTTTGTTAAGGCTTTAGGTATATTCCTGTGTCTGTCTCACAGTAGTCTGTAGTCTCACATCATATATTTATATCGTGGATATAAACAACATACAGATTGATAGAAACACAACAGACAATGAACAATTAAAAAATATAGTTAATTGTATAAGTATCGATAGAAGTACTTTTTTTATTATAACTTCTAATTTATTTATACCTTCTTATTTGTAGATGAGTCGTTTATTTAGTAGGTAATTAATAAAACACGAAAAAAAATTTTCTAATATTTTTAATACACAACTTACAAGATGGTAACACAGTAGATCGGTTTACGAAGTAAGCTAAACTAAAATCAATTAAAAAAATCGACAAATTCAACTGTAGTGACATTTAAAAAAAAAACACATAAAACACAACTAGCTAGGGTTACCACATATCCAGCTAAAAATAACCAGGCCATGCAAATCAATGCGTTTGCAAGTCAAGGGATGCCTAATGACATGAGCGACCCTAATACCACCCGTCCCAGTTATCTTACCCTCGTGGCTTCGTGTATAGATAGTACGTGTGATAAGTTCTTTTGAGAAGTGTATGTGATGATATGTAGGTAGGTACCTATATGTTTCTTATTTTTGATACCTATCTTATGAAATTATTATATTTATTGAATAGTAATGCCTGATACTTTTATTAGATAGCAAAGAACCAGGTGTCAAGACAGTAGGTTCGCATTAAAATATTTCCTTTCCTTCCCTTCATTGGGTGTTGAGTGGTGGAACACAACGCCAAGCTTTGCCTCTTTACCAAATACTAAATATAAAATATCTCTTTTTCTCGAGTGGGAATCGAACCCATAAGCTGTCGTGATAGTCGAATGTTTGTGCTCCTTCACCACGACTGGCCTGTAATTTATTTTTTATTGAGATTTTAGACTACAAAAAAGTTTATATGCAAATCTTCTATGAAATATATATGCAAAGTACAAAGAACTTCTGTCATCACATCTTTTAATGAAGTGTACTCGTACATATCTATGTAGTTCTTATTACATTTTGGACTCCAACCCTTTATCTGAAGTGCTAAATTTATTTTCGAAACATTTATAAACGTTATAATACTTACATTTAATATAATGAAATCCTGTTTTTTAATATATAACTTTTTTAGCATCACGTCGCAATGCATGCAGCAGGCAGAGGGTACCTGAGAATCTAGTGTTGAGACACTCTGTTGAGGTAAGGGTTCGATTCTCACCCGTAGATGAATTATTATTTGTTAATATTTTAATTTCTTCATTCTGGCATATGGCAGAGTTCCGTCACTCAACATGCAATGTCCCGAAAATTCCGCGGAAAGTGAGACACTAGCCTCCCTCTGCCTACCCTGCTATATGTGTGATACAGCGTGAATCTGAAAAAAAAAATAGTATAAATTCTGCCATTTAATTTGATCTCGTCGTATCAAAATGAAATAACACATATATTAGACAAAGCCTAGCCTCGCTCTGCACCAGCGTCATTTTTGCTCATATCACAAGTAAGAGTGTGTCGCAGTAGAGTATCACTCGCAGGGTAAATATAAACAGTGGTGTTTGCAATCAGTCGGTAATCACGGATCGCGTGGTCGTACGTAGTGGGTAGGTAGGTACTTAGCGGGGAGTAGCGTCAGCAAAACGGTTTGTTTCGTAGGCTTTTTTTATATGTATTATTAATATGATGATGACAAAATGTACTGTTAAGCCTTTTTGTTTTTTGTTTTCAATTTAGGTTTATTCAGGTTTATTGAGCCCCTTCATCCAATGAAAATGAATTTATTATAATACGGACTTGATCTTTGTATTATTTAATTTTTATATTATATAAAATACTAACTATACTAACAATCACAATGAAATCCCTTTCCAAACAATACAAATGATATCGACAAAATGACCCGTCAGCAACTATTTTAAATAAATAAATACAAAAACTACTTGCATCGAAACAAAATTTACTCTGCAATCTGTACTTTAGATACCTGAGCATCACAAGCGGGCAATTTTAGAGCTCTGTCCTGTACAGGATTTCCCTTTGCGACGTGTGCCTTCAAACAGGAAAATGTTACCCCCTTGGCACCCCCCTCCCTCGCTGCTTAGTTGACGAACAAAGAGCGTGGTGTAAGTTGTAGAAGTTAGAGGTAGAGGATATATTTTTATGTATAAATACTTTTGGTCAGAGTATCATGAGTACTTTTGGTCAGTTCATATGCTATAGAAATTTAGCTATAATATTAATTCGTCATCTCCAATATATATTGCAAGAAAAGCAGTTTCTTTTGATAAAAAAAAGGGCTAATACTGTAATAGGTGTAATCTGTTCTAAAAATTTAATTTCATCTTCAGACATTGTAAGTACTGAGTTTTTCTTCAGAACCTTCGACCTTTCTCTTTCTTCAGAACATCAGGATCACATATCAGGATATACATTTTTACAACAAATATTTTTACAGATCACAGTTTCGAATTCTCCCGAGTACATAAAATGTACATATATATTTTTGATATTTAAAAAAAAAATAAACTACCCAAGTTACGTAAGAGTTATGACTGTAACATTTGAACCAAACGCCTAAATACGCGCAGCCACCCTTGCTGCTTAGGCGACCAAACAGGGGGGAGTGGGGGGTCTATGTACTATCATGATATATAGTGCCCCTTAAACTTAAACGGATTACCTTTGATATATTACGTACATTCGCAATTCAATCTCGGATAGTTGATGTCGCGATTTGATTGGTTTTGGAGAGTTATTAACGATACGCTTTCATCAATAACTATTGAAAATTATCCAAGTGAAGGTAGATTGGAATTCTTTAATGTTTTTATTAAAATTCCATAGTCTATAGTTTTATTGAATAAAAAAAAAACTATGTTAAAAGATCTGCGAGTAAATTTATAATTTGTGAGGCATACGTTCTATTACTTTTAAAAGAAAAACCTTCTTAGATATTTGATTGTAAACGATTAAAAAAAACTTTTTTAAGGATTTAACCATTTCTAATTTTACTTTCTTAATAATTTGTAACTTATAAACATTTATAATAAACAAAACGAATTAAATGTGCATACATTAAAGATGACGATGTTTTCCAATTTATTATCTGTATAATATATTATCATCTGTGCAGCACGCAAAGGGTAGCTGCGTTTCTCACATCACTCTAACGCTTTATCATTGCACAATGGTGAAACCTTTCATATTAAGATATATCCAAAGTAAACAATGCCTTTAGAATGTTGAGCGCCATCGTTTTCATTACTGTTTCTACACCATTTCACTGACACAGGTGGGCCTTAATGGCGTCGCCCTCAAGTTTAGCAGAGCCTGAGAGCAAGCCACAACAGAGGGGCATATCACACGTCCTTTCATCACTTGCCAAGGAGCGAAGGGCAGGTTTTAAGGTTTTAGAAAGAAATTATTTTTGGATGTGGTATTTGATGTAGTATTGAGTTTCATTTTTTTTTGTATTTTTTTAGTTATTTTTTTTTATTGATTTTGATAAATAGATTAAACTAAACAATTAAAATCAGATTAGTCTGTTGATGTTCTTAAATGAAACGATCTCAAGATATTTCAATAATAAAATATGTGAAATAGTTGCTCTATATGAAATTTTACACAATAAATTATGTAATAAAAAAAGAATAAGACATTGAACTGTTCATTTGGTGATTGACTGATTTTTTTAAAAAAAAAAAAATAAATGTCAACGTATGATGAATGTGGCACAAAATTAGTGTTATAATGCAATAAAATGAATGTGTCAAAGACAATATGATATGAAAAATCAATGTTTTGATCAAAAATCAACCAAAGCTAAATAAAATACCTATCGAAAAAAATAATAAATATTTACTGACGTATATAAACAGTAATATCCATACTGCACTAACTTCCACGTTGCAGTACACAAGTCGTGTAGGAGGAGGGTGGGGCGCGCGTGGACAGGCATTCGAAATGAAGAGTACTCCACAACTAGTCTGTCTGTCCTCTGTTATCTGTTTGTATGGCGGTGGACTTAGACTTATAGTTTCTCCAGATCATTATTACGAAATGTACTATAATAGAAATAAACTGTGTAAAGTTAGTTAAAATATGTTGAAATTATGTAGTTTGATGATAGGCTTTTCCTTTATATATATATTGAGTTATGTATTAGGTATCTATTATATTGTTATGTTTTTTACGTCGCCAAGTTATTAATGATTAGTATTTAGCCATTAAAATTTTCATATTTTAGAATTATTTTCAGATTTTCACAAAAAGTGATCCGATTCGTCTCGTTCTACCCTTCAACAAATTATTGATTATAAATTATAACAACCAATACGTAAATGAGTAATAACATCTCTAGAGAAGTGAATAAATAATAAAAAAAGAGGGATTTAAAGTTGATAAAAAAAAAGAAAAAGTAAATAAATTTAATATACAATTAATATAAAAACTTTTACAATTAAAATTGAAATACAAATTGCAAAATCTTATTCCACATTAAGTAATCCAGTGTAGAACGAGGGTAGTGTAGTCCTCGTATCTCAGGATCGTAAACGTCCCGCCCGACTTATGGCGGCCAGCGTTTATATTGAAATACCCTACCGAATTCATGAAACATCGTGAGCTGTAGGTGTATTATTATCCCGTAGTATATCATTAATAGATATAGATATGCATTTAAATTTTGCCCAGTCGTGGAATAGAAGTGGATCGGAGTACAAACCTGGGACTTTAAGCGTGACAGGTTTTGGGTTTGATTTTCAATCAAGGAAATTAAATATAATAATATTTTCATTTCCTCGCTCTGTTAACGAGGCAAAGCGCAGCGGTGAGTTCCGCCATTTAATCGCAAAGCCTGCATATTTTTCCAGAAACTCTTATTGAGAACGGAGTGTCGTAACACTATGTTCCCAGATTCCCTCTGAAATATAAAATGACAATATTGAATGTTAACTTAAAAAAGAGTGACAATTTTTATTGAATAGATTTTATATTTTTTTTAATAAACAAACTTCAAACAGATAAACAATATTACCTATATATACTATAAATACTATAATAATTTAACAGCGACTTAAGCATAGGTTACTCCTTTTATCTCAAAGATATTGTTTTAAAATTTAAAACAAAATCTTTTTTTTTAAATTAAATAATTTAATAATGGTACCTACCTACATATTCTTCAAAAGAACGAATAAACTACAATATTATATATTATATATATATTTCCATTCAATTTTGTTTAGAGAGCTCCCCAGCACACGTAGGTAACTTTAAGACGTTACGTTCAACCCTTGTTTGTGTTCAATTACGGATTAAATATATAGTATATTGTCTCAAGTGTTTCTGGGGGCTGTTTCTTGACTATTATTAGAGATATAAGATTTATTTCATCTATAATCTTACTAAATAATTAAACTTTATTGTGATTTTCTAGTAATATTTAAGTTATTTTTCGTAACATAGTTTTCGCAAAAAATATAAATCTGTTTTCTTTTAAGTTTTAACGTAAACTTTGAAGATTGTGTTCCCAAGAATTATGGTAAATATTTTAAATTAATAAATGACCGATAATTTTTTTTCACTAAAAGTAAACTTTCAGCAGTTCCCACCTAAAACTCTAGAAATACTCTATCATGACAAGAAAAAGGTATAATTGTGAGGTTAAGAAAAGACAAATTTATACATTTTTTATTATATATTTATTAAATTACATTTGAATTACTTAAAACTAAGCCCCCTTAGTTCGCCTTCCTCCAAAATGAGTTAAGCCTAAATAAATATTTTTAGCCAAAATCTATTACGTCCCACCGAGGTTCCACACAAGTTTCAGCCATAAACAACGAAACGCTCGCTATTTACATTCAGGTGCTGGTACCCTGGTACAGACAATTCGCGGTGTGTTGCCATGGCGACGGCAAGATGGCCGACGTCTGCGGTCCCAACTTCGTAGAGTTCCAAATTGTTAGGATATTTTAGAGCGGTGTGTGTAGGATGCATAATTACATTATGTACGTGGCTATGTATGTACCGTTCGCACTAATTACTGGTAGCGTCAGCAGCGACGTTACTCAACATTTTGTTAAAGACATGTTTAAAGATCTTTAACAAGAGTTTTAGCCATATATTTATCATGATTTTTTTTATATTTTATACATTAGTATTACATTACGTATATTATTATATTACAACTAAATTAATCATTTAAGTCTTAATTTTATTCCACGATCTTACAATTTACTTTTCATCACAAATATATAACAAATGATACAGAACTTTATAATCAAGTTGACATTAACCAGTTAACTACCTAATACTAGCTTAAAAAGTAAGTATAGATTCAGTCATATAACTTAGAAAAATAATAATATGTATTTATATCGAAACAGACTAAATATTTCATCACTTAAGTTTACTTGATTTAAAATAAAATTTAAAAAACGTTAACACGTTACATGCTGACCGTACCCACTCGCTAAAGGATTAGTTAAGGAGGATTTAATAAGAGTTCCTTAGATAAGTGCAGCGGAGCTCTATCTAATACTCTTCAATTTGAACACCTTGAGCTTAAAGCTTAACTATGCAAGAACTTTGACCAAACTCATGCGTTTGTTAAATTGATACTTTATTACTTTAATACTTTATTAGAATACATTTTTTATTAATTTATTTTTTTAACAGTTTTTTTGCTGGTTATAATATTTTATATAATATATAATAATAATAAACTTTTGGTAGTTAAGACACGTCAGTTTCATGTTTTAACAATTTTCTTTATATAAATTAAATTTATTAGTGAGTTTTATAATCTATATTTTGGAATATTTACATTTACAATTTCACGTGTATTATAAATGAACAAAATAAACAAAATTGTAATTTATTAATACTTACATATAAATATTTACACTGGCAGGATTGAATCCACAAACATCGCATTTAGTAACAAGCGTTTCAAACACCTTTCAGCCCAACATTGACGTTGCGTAACAGTGTTTTATGGTACCTCGTTCTATAGTAAAACTCAAGGTGACATGGCTTTGGCACGGCGCATTCGTAATCTGCGTACATTCAAGACTCCATAAAGAGGTGCGTAAAAGTCTTAATGGTTTATAGTATTAGACTAGTTTTTATCCATGTCACCTTTGAAATAAGGAATTCAAAATATGTAGAATATGGTTTTAACATACTAAATAATAAAATCCCATGTTAAATTATGTAAATTTATCGTAATTAGGACGACAAATATGCCATGTTTTCCTCAGTTGTTATTGTGTCAGATCAAACTTTATGGTAGTGACTACAAATTTCTATTGGAAGAATATAAATTATACCGCCATTTCCTCATACATATATTGATACAAAATTAATTACAAAATTATAATTTCATGCCATGAATTATATACCACGTATCATGTTAATCCATCTAATACAGAGCCTGTAAACTCAGAGGATTACTTCTAATGCCGGATATGGCTGTAAAACAATATGTATATATATATATATATGGTACAGAGGCCAGTAGTGGTGCGGGGGCACAAATTGTAACTGTAAACGCGACTGGTTGTAGTTTTTATCTGCTCGTAGAAATTAAATATTCATTTAAATTTAGATTTCAAATTCTCCGCTCTGGTATGGAGAAAAAGTGGGGCGTTGAGTTCTGCCATTCATCACACAATGCCTCCAGAATTCGCCGGAAAGTGGGGAACGGAGTGTCTTATCACTAGATATCGCTCTGTCTAACTTGCTGCGTGTGGGATACGGCGTGAAGCTAAGTCATTTCATTTTATATAATACAGAATTTCTTTAAAGACTCAAGACAACATGTATCGTACATTATATAAAACAAAAAGCCGGATATTACTATACGGATTATCCGGCATCGACCGGTGTATATGACAATGTGATGTACATTTAGTATGGATAACCAACGGATATTATAAGGCTTCTGTGAAAGAAGGATATTAAAACGATTTGTTTTAGATTTTATAGGAAATTTGTCTTCTGTATGTTAAAATGTTGAAAATTGTTTTGTTGAAACTTGTTCTTTAATATCTACTGAATGAAGTTTTAATGCATTTATGTGCAATTATTAATGTTAGCTATCTATATATCTAATAACTATAGAAAAGAAAAAAAAAACGGCATAGTAATGACTTTAATTACAATATATCAAATATATTTATCAAATAGTAAAGCAATACGTTCACTAATATAATTAAAATACAACTACGATATAATACATGTAACATCTAAAATTGTTTTCATAATCAACATAATCTCCAGCTCATATATTAAATAGTAGCTATTAAGAAACAATTACACAGTTACATACTATTATATGAACGCCCAAAATCGTAATTTCCAGTAAACTAAGGTAATAAAACTTACAGAAACCCTCACACAACTCGCAACACAATTACTTCTAAGCACATTCGGCCCCACAAAGGTTCCCTAAACGCCGAATTTACCCACTCCCACCCCCCAGGGAGTCACCCCCCCCTACGTCGGGCTCACGTCTATCCATTTGCCAGCTAGTTCCGAGCTAAATTAATTTCAAAGCTCCTTATGTTACGTGCCTTGCGGCTTTACTTTGAATGTGTGCGATCTGCGCCCGTGTGTGATCTACTTTCGGAAGGCTTAACTGTGTACATACTACATACATACATACATACATATATACATATAATATATATTTATTGGACAGTATCTTGTCAAGGGTTGAGTTAGAGGGTATAAATTAGTCAGGGTAAATGAGCCTTCCATGTCTAATGCTTCGCCAAATAAACATCTGACGTCTGTTTCGGATAGTTTGGAATTAAATCCTTTGTGGCAGTTTATGTGTTTTAATCTAGATTTCTGTTTAGTTCAAGTGTTATTCTCCATATTATATTTATTCTGTTTATGTTCAGAGTTTAAGTAGTGTTTTGTCTATATTTATTTAATATATGAGTAATTAAGCTAATATATTTCAAACTATCAATATTAATATTCCTTCATCCGATTCTATTAAGCCGTTGTATGGGAAACGTATGAAGGTTGAAAGCGATTTTAAAGGGTTTGATTTGTATTTTTTCTGTTAAGAAAAGACGCAGCGTTTAGTTCCGCCACTCAAAAAGGTAATTTTTTGAAAAATAGATAACGTAAGTATCGTAGCACTAGGTTCTTTCTGATACTACACTCTACAAGTAGGAAAACACGTAAAAAAGTAGATTTTATTTCAAACAAACAAAAGTTATTTTTATAAGCATAAAGTTTACATAATTATTGCACTGCTGTTTACAAAAAAATGTTCTCTAGAACGTTTCATTATGAAAGGTTCCCACTTGAAGAGTCCTTTACATTTTACATATATGGGGGTCGAAATTAAGTATTTAGTCCCAAAAATTCTTACATATTCTATGAAGCAGTGGAAAAAAGCGATGTTTACCTCATCGTAAGTAATTCTCGACTTCGCCTCCCAAATCTCCACATGCTCTCGCATAATAAACCTACAGCGATACAGAGCGGATATTACGTCGGCCTGCACGGATACATGTTTTATATTAGAAACTCGTGTTAAGTATGAAGTGGAAAATGTTCATCTCAAGGCGAAATTATGGCATTTTTTTTGCTCCTGTAAATGTTCCTGTAAATTGTGAGAAGATGTAAAATTGCCAAAAAAAAACAATATCATATGAAAAAGTAATTTAAATAAATATAATATGACATATTTTAACGGATTTCATAACCTAAACAATTTATAATGGCACAATATTTGTTCAGAGGGTAGGGTACACACGTTTTATGTCAGTTTTTTAAAATTCAATTAACATATCCTTGGCTGTCACAAGCCCTTCATTCTAAATAATCGCGATCAAAGAAATAAACTGAGATTAATTTGCGCCCTCCGTAAACAATGAAAGGTAGAGTATAGAAAGGGTTACG
The DNA here is from genome assembly GCA_037355905.1 of Heliconius aoede. Taxonomy (NCBI): domain Eukaryota; kingdom Metazoa; phylum Arthropoda; class Insecta; order Lepidoptera; family Nymphalidae; genus Heliconius; species Heliconius aoede. Next base: position 270,303 of record JBAIZZ010000278.1, read on the forward strand.
ACAATAGAGTTTTAGTCTAAAACTCTGCATGCGACTCCAATCTATTGTTTTAAGCAATTGTGACCTTAAAAACAATAGAATTAATTCAATGCAACGATTTTTATTTTCAAATTGAAATCCACCATTATCGGTCATTCATTTGTATTTGAAAACATGAATAATTAACTGGATCGAATTTTGCAGTGGGTATTGCCGACATTTTTATTATTAAAAAAAAAAAAATAGATAGCATGTCGATACAAAACAAATATCACAATAGAATGTTGTTTTCAATATTAGAAAAGCATCAGCTCTAAATGAGTTTCAGCTTTTAAACTAATTATCATTTATTCTTTCATTTATTTAAAAAAATATCCCGTTTAATGTAGTTGTAGTAGAGTAGGCAGAGGGAACCTATTGTTAAGATATTCCGTTTCTCATTTGCCACCAGATTCTGGTGGGATTACGGGTTGAGTGGTGGAACTCAACGCCGCGTTTTGCCTCGACACCAGAGCGAAGAAATGAAAATATATATGTATATAAATATTTCATTTATTCGAATGGGAATTGAACCCATAACCAATCGTGTTTACAGTCACACACTTGTGTCCTTGAGCCACGACTGGCCTGAAATTAACGATTAATTCTTATTCTATTTTTAAAGACAAGATATACAAAAGTATGTTAAAAATCGATATGTAATATAATTGTCAGCGTATGTAAATTAAATAATCAGTTTCATAAAACAGAAAAGAGAGAGAAAAAAAAGGAAAAAATAAATAAATAAATATAATATAATATAAAATTGCGGCAATTTTTATTTCACGGCAGCTGAATCGTGGCGTAGCATCAAAAAGTCCACCAGAGCGTAATATACAGTTCGTCAAATGTTAATCAGAGGTATTATACATTATGGTTCAAATATCAAAAGTATTGCTGTACTCGACCAAATGAGAAAATCGGCTTTTTAATACATATACGTGGAGAGGACGTTTTTTCTTTCTTTTGGATAGATTTAGAGGATTATAAATTCTATTTAATTATTTTTAGTAATATGATTTTATTGCAATATCTTTATTTTTAATCACGTTGTATCCCGCACACAGCAGGATGGAGGCTTTGCGTGGTGTATGGCGAAACTCAATGCCGCGCTTTACCTCGATGCCAGAGCGAAAAAACAAAAAATAAATAAATATTTGATTTCCTCGAGTGAGAATCGAATGCGCCACAACTAGCCTCGATATTACAATAAAATAAAAATAAACTTTCCCGTAAAAACTAAATAGAAATAGGAACAAGAAGTGAGTTTCTATTCGGAATTAGAATTCACAGTTAACACGTCGCCGTCGCCGTGTTCGACACAAAGCGTGATTGGAAACCATCGGGAAGTAGGGCGACGTATATCTGCTACAATTTGTTATGGGAGTGCATTCAAAATTTGCATTTTCCGTTATATACTTTTCATGATATAATATATGTGAAAGCTGAGAACGTTATTTTTTATTTATATTATTTTAAAAAATATGTAGATTGTTATTTATTATTATATATTATTTTGTATATAAATAGATAGTTACACTAGCCAATATATATAATTAAGTTTAGGTATCTATGCTTATTTTAATTTTATATATATATATATATATATATATATATATGCATTAATTTGATGATTTTATTTCTATTTACTGAAAAAATAAATAATTAATATTGAATTTGCCTTTTGAATTTGTATCTATTGTATATAATATTTGTATTTATTCTTTTACATACAGATATACTAAGACATTACATTACGTTTTCCAGTATAGAGAACTTTTTTTTGCCAGTATATAGAATTAAAAATGATTCATTCCCCCGATTGAGGATCGAACCCACAACGCGTTCACAGTTAGACACTGTTCCACGCGGTTGATCATGGTTATAGTCACAGAAAGAAGACAAGTTACTTACATACGTACGTAACTTGTCTTATAAAGTAATACCGGTGGCTTGCCCTGCAACATGTAACATTATCAACTAAATTCCTTCTTTAATCTTTATTTCTGATGGCACAAGGGTTATATTGCAATAGCCAGCAAGTTTGCAGAACGAGATTAGTTTCCATCTTATTGTGGCAGAGATATATTGGTCGCTCGACACCCCTCCCTGAGGGTAGTGGACTAACTAAATAACTCTGTACTCTCTGTTCTGTTGCATTTGAAATATTTATTAGGTTTGTTGTGTTGGATTTTATTTTTATTAAATTCTTATAAAAATTATGAATATGCTAATAACATTCTGGATTATTTCATCAGTAGTGTTTTTATTTAAGAGTTCAGTTTTATGTTAATTCTTACTAGGAATATCTAAAAGATAATAATTAGAGATTATAACAAAATATGCTAGTGCACAGGAACACAAGCGTGGTCTGTAAATGCGACAGATTGTGGGTTCAATTCTCACTCGAGGAAATGAATTAAGGCATAATATGGGAATATAAGGCAAGTATTGAGGCAAATAATGGCCTCGAGAATTCGCAGGGTCCTTCCAGGGTTGTTACCTCTGCCTATTCTGCTGTGAGTAGGATACAGCGTAAAAAAATAATAATAGTAGCTTCAAGCACTTAATGACAAAGATCAATCACTACATCTTGTTTGTGCCTTTTCGTATAGTATGTTCGAAATAAACATCACACTGTATATTATTCAAGAGAGACAAATGCAGAAGGGGAGAATAGTTGGTATGGGGTTGAAAGCGCTGTATACATTTCAAAGATACCAGGATGCTCAAGACACATATCTTTATAGATACAGTTTTATATTGTTTTATTTAATTAAAGATCTGTATTTGAGTATGTAATAATTATAATTTGAAAAAAAACAACCGATTTCAACCGGGTCCCGTAATGACTAAATTATACTCTTATCAAACTATCCTTAAATATCTTGTCCAATAAAAACAAGTATCATCAAAATCGGTTCATCCAGCCAAAGGTCCTGAGGCAGTAAAGTAACATATACAATCGAATTGATAGCCTCCGTTTATAAAGTCGGTTAAAACTATTTTTTTTCACTTTTTTTATCACAAACTATGTAATATTACAAGCGAGTACTTAAATGAAGTCTGCTGTAAAATTTTTCAAGAGCACGTGAATGCTATTAATATTCTTTGGTATAAAAATTGTTTACATTACATAAAGTGGTTATTTAACAACATTAAAACAAAGAAACATTTTATTTTTTCATATAAGTATTAATTAGGTTTAATACTAGAATAATATTTTATAATAATGATGACTGATATATTAATTCGAGGTGAGTTCGATGTCGACTTGAAAAAATGAAATATTTAGAAATTTCATTTAATTGTTCTGATGTTGAGGCAAGCGCGGTATTGAGTTTCGCCACTCACCACGCAATTCTTCCAGAATTCGGCACCAGGCAACCTCTGCCTACCCCGCTAATTGCAGGATAAAACGTGAAACAGAAAAAAATAGACACCTAATGTTTTCTATACAACAAAGAACAAAGAAGGTACAAAAAAAAACTTGAAAAGAATTAAAAATTTTCAATGTAAGCTATTAATAAACAGTAAAAGTAAGGTGAGTATAAAATTGAATTTAATAAATATATCATTTTATTTAAAGAGACCTAATTTAGAGGCTTTGGAGTGAGTCCGTATATCACATAGAGGGCGAATGCCTCAAACATTCACGTAATATATATATATATGTTTAGAGGGCACATAGCGTCCCGAAAGCTCTGAAAGTCACGTATGGCTGGTAGCCTCGCAATGTTATTATCTAACACTTACGTACGCACGCTGTATAGCCATACAGTGTGCTCCACCGATGTGTGGGAGGCTACAGACGTAGGTAGGTCGCCCGGGCATCAGGGCCTATACGACCCCGGCCGAAGGGACAAAGCGAAACGGGTTTGTCCCAAGGGAAATTCAATATTCGGGACTAAACCTTAACTCCCCTTAAGACACCCCGTCTGCCTCCCCCGGAATGCTTATATGGCCACGACGTGTATCGATTTTCTTGCCAAATGGAAGATTGGTGTCGAACCGATCTCGGCGGACGAATGAATGATGTATCGGTATTGGGGACTGAATATTTCACGTATGTGCACCTCGGGGTTTTGTGTCTACCAAGCGTGTCGATGGGGGTTTCTTTGGGGGGCTCTGAATCTTTTATTTAGATAATGCATCTGACTATTTTCTATGGGTTTGAGTCACGTCAATTACGGCTCAACGTCTTGGGTTACTGATTAGATTGAAAGGTAGTCACTGTTGGGCTTAAAGCTTTACGAACTTTGTTTCTGTTAAATATGTGGAAGTAAATGTAAATAAAATGGAAATAATAAATCATTAATATACTTATATAAGCCTTCATATATATCATATGATTAGCTTTATGTATAACACTAATTGAATAACTGGCGTTTTACAGGCATGTGACTGACTACGTTGTGGGTTTGATTTCCATTCGAAGAAACAGAGTGTTTTGGCATAAGGTTTCCTCCGCCTACCCTGCTGTGTGCCTGTAGCTGATTATTATAAAATTACTTAGTTGAGTTAGTTTCTAAATCATATAATCGTGTTTCTTCATTACATATTTAAAATAATTATTATTTGTGAAATACCTCTAGGTTACCTTTAGGTAATGCGTAAGTTTAACTTGCGAGTAAGTATATGACCTACTAAGTTATTCACGAGCAAACCGTCTACGAAATCTGTGCTTCAGTACATAACAAGTCATAAAGAGACGCCGTAAAATACATCGTAAAATAACGTAACTAAATTATTATGAATATTCACTTTAATATCGACTCTACGAAAATACTGGTATATGGAATTACGCAACTCTATGTTTTAAATTTTTTAATATCAGTGTGAATTTTTTTTAAGATATAATTGTATACAATATTATAAAACGATATGAGTGAGGGCGCTATTTTAAAATACCAAAGCTAACAAAGATTCTTTTACATTATAATCAAAGTTAATTTATGTCTAATTATTAAATAAAAATATCATTATATCACCTCAGTAAATATTTATATTTTTAAATAAATCTCGCTTGGCGAATGTAGAAATAGATTAAGTTAAGCATTTTCTATATTAAATATCTTATGAATGTTTTTTGAGTGTAAAAATTTGAATTTTAATAATATTATACAACCATACCTTCTTCTAATAAAGTTATATACATACAGATATATACAACCCACTATATTTCACACACAGCCATCTAAGCATTACGAAAGCCTTTGAAAATTCAAAGCTCAAATCAAATTGAGCCGAAACAGGTTGACTATACACACACGCATACGTAGACGTAGAGGACATTAGTATTAGTAGGTTTCGGTCTTTGAAAGGCCCCTAAGATCGGGGTTGGGGTAAGATTGAGTGGGCGGGGGTGGGATCCAAGATGGCGGACCGTGCCGGCCATAAGGGTAAAACAGTATATTTATACGAGTATGTATACTCGTTGGTCAGGCGGCTATTGATTTTGAAGTATTGAAACAGTCTGGTTATTATGTTATGCTGAGTTTCATAGCTTTACATGTTTTTGGATTTGAATATTGTACTATAAATATAAAGGAGGCAGTCGTAGCTCAGTGGTGCAAGAATGTGATAATACCGGGATTGTTGTGGCCTCGATGCACTCTCGGGGAAATGAACTATTTATTAATATTTTTATTTTTTCAACAAGTTACTTAGAAATTTACATCAGAGCATTCGGCACACACTTAGGAAATTCGGCAGAAATGGAGAATACACGAAGGAGGTCGTACGAGTTTGTATGTCACAGTGAAGAACAATGTGTCGAAAAAAAAGCACGCGTCCATAAATAGACTTGAAAATTTATTTACTTATCAAGTTTACTGCTCTTGAAAACTTAGGGAAAAGTCAGGAGCTTTTTTGTGCAGTTCTCGCTTCGTCGTTCTCGGTCTAGTCAACTGTTAGATTATTAAAATAGTTAAAATTATACAACTGGTATATATTATTATAATTTAAATAAATTTATATGAGATGAGATTTATACTGGTTGATAATAACGATTGAGTTTAAGATAAAAGCTGAGTTTTTTAAAAAATAAAATATAATTGCAAACTTAATTCATAGCAAAATGGATATTATAAAGAAAGCTTCTGTATATGAAAGTATCTGTATATGCTAAAATCTTCCCCACATATACTTCTGACCACAACGCTGTTATTGCTTAGCTATTGTATACAAAAAGGGACAATAATCTCACTCAAACTGGCCGCCATATTCCGTTACCTAGCAACGCGATGTCCACGAACCCTTCGTAATTCACTGCCCTCGGAGGGACTGAGGGTATACGGATAAACTGTAAAACCACCCACCCCTTATAAACAGACGTTATTTATGACACTAAGAACCCTTGCCGATGAGCTGGAGTGTTAGACCCGCGTTTCCGATTGTATATACATGTAAACGTTTTTAAAAAATACCTTAAGCTTTTACATTAAATGTAGTAATATTTTAATAAGTTTTATTTTTTATATTAAATCCAAAGATTGTAATTTCTAAGCTTTTTAAATATCATAAACAAGGTTATAGAATAACATAATCCAAAATGTGTTTTAATATTTGTATCTGCGAGGTTTCCTTTTAAAAGTTAGTAAAGTATCAAGTTTGTACGCCCAGAGTTCCGCTGCGCTTTCCATACGCGCGGTCAAGCGGATTTTTCACACAGAGTAATTTTTACAGATAATATAATTTTTGTTTTATTTTACAATCGCAGTGTGTTATATAGAAACAAACTCTCTCTCTCTCTCTTTAACTATTCCACACATCAAATTATATGAATGGCGGATCATAGAAAATTTAATATAAAAAAAAAATAATTAATAATTATAATCATTAGAGTCTGTGTGTCTAATAAGCTGATACACTCAGAACGCAATGCTTCCAGAATTCACCGGACAATGGGGAGTGGAGTGTCTTAACACCAGGTTTTTTCGATTATAAAACTGGTGGCTGACATAACTTAAATATTGAGCAGCGAGCTTGTATAATATATAACCAAGCATCCCAACTTAAGACCAATTTATCGAACAAAGTAGTCATAGTACAACTTGAATAGCACGATTAATTTAGATTGATTAAGAACTGTTCGAGATGAAAGCAAACTCTGACAAAGGAAAACCAACAAATACGTTGGACAATTTTAGAAGGCGACTTGCTCTGTGGCAGCTGACAATGTAGGTGGAGGCGTGCGGTCTGTGGGGGGGTAGGTGGGGGGCGGCGAGCGCGGCGGGTGGGGGGGTCGAGGGGGGAGAGGTGTAGTGACACAGGCTACCGGTCACCACCGCTCGTATTGATTTGTTGTATCGCTCGTCCTGCAAACACCGTCCCTTTCGCGCCCACTCTACCCACTATAACCCTATTTCGCTCACACGTGTGCCACACGGCCACATGTGCCGTGTGTGGGTGTGCGCGTGTGTGTGCACTATGTGCCTATATGTTCGTTGTTGTGATAGTGTGCGTGGGGGTCCGAACGTTATGTACCTACGCAGCATTTTCGTGACGTGTTCCAACTACAGACACAGGTGATGTGTACCTGTGAGGTACCTGTGAGGTACCTATGAGGTACCTATGAGGCTGATGCTTGACGTTTTGTAGCCTTCGTTTTATGAACCCTTTGTCGTTGCTTTTTTCTTATGTTTTCGTATGTGAGCTCCATTAACGAGGGCCGCCTTTACCTTTGAGTTCTTGGATTAATAAAATATTACTTTTGTTTTAATTTTGACTGTCAACTTGCGTTGGTGATTTTGCATTAGAAACTTTTTTGTAGATACTAATAGATTAAGGCATAATATGGATTTATATTCTATTCTCGTGCTTTACTATTATAACTTCGTATCTCAATGACATTACGAAATACTTTTTTATTAACTTTAATACTTATAGATGTAATAAGTTATTTACAAGTACTATTGCAATGTATGATAAAGATGTTTCTAGTGCTTTCTACGATTAAGTATCACTTCTAGATATTTGTGTTTGCTTGTAACAAATCGGAGAAAGCAAATTGTTTAATTAAAAAAATATACATAAAAGAAATTATAATACCAAGAAAGGCTTCTTTATAAAACAAAAATACACAGATACATATTCTACACCAAACTTCCATCGCTATATATCAAACAAAAGGGATTGTTTCGGGTCTCCTTTTTATGTAACTAGTGTTAAAGTAAATACGGAGAGGGAAAGTTTCCTCATTTTTCATCCGGAGGGCACCTCGGGAGGGCCGCAATACGAATTTCCGACAAAATAATAGAGTTTGCATTTCATTTCGGAACTCCGATCATAGGTATATCCATATATCATGTATACGCTTGGTAATATTTTCGATTGTCAAACAGTTATCTATATTGGAAGTTGTAAAATTGATTAATAGGTCCAAGATAATATTTATTAACCTAATCCACAACTAAACTTAATTATTTACGGTAAATGTAGCTTTTTGTTTCTTTTAAATTATAAAAGCGTATTCTCAATAAGTTCTAAAGCATATCTCTACATCGAATATCCAAATATACACTATAATACATTATGCTGAAGCCCTAAACAAGGCACACGCCATATTAAATCACAAATTACTCGTAAAATTCACTGCCCCCGGACCGGTTGGGCCAAGCTGCGAAAATATTACAAAGTTTGTACATAAGTAGCCACGAGGCCGAGGGGTCATCGGCCAACCGCCCCTGACGCGCGCCGGACACTACAATAATGTCATTCAAAAAAGGAACGAACAAGCCCGCCAATAAACAAACCGTATATCATTCTTTATTCAAATATATATACTGTTTTTTTTTTGTGAACGGTTGACCCGTGAGCCCGTGACCATTTGATAGTTCAATATTTTTGGTGGGCTGTATATTATAATATAATTATTGATATAATTTATGACGAGTGAATCAGAATATAATTTTTGCATGATTTTTATATTTTAATTACAAAATATAAATATGTAACTAAAATAAGTTCATAAGTACTACAGATAATATAGTATTAAGTTTCGTCATTCAGCACGCAATGTCTCCAGAATTGGCGAAATCTCCGGCGGTGAAAAGTGGAGAGTCTTAACACTAGATTTCCAGGTTCCTTCTATCTATCCTATTATGTGCGGGACACAGCGTAAAGCTCAATCTGAACAGGTCATAAAAAAAAAACAAAATCAAGAAGTAAATTTCACAACAATTTTCTATAAGCTCCAGCTATCGTAAGCTTAAGGAAAATATTATCACTTATTCTCTGTTAAGCAATTTGAATGTAGATGCGATATAAAAATACCGAGATGGTTATTTAGCGTTCATTAAGTGATAGCACCCTAATTGTAACGATCTCTTTTATTAATAAAATGACTTGTAATTAGGCGGGGGAGAAAAAGGCGGGAAAATTGTATTACTTTGCCTTTTAACACGACTTTAACGCAGTTTTCTTCCCTCACCCCCCCGTTATTGTATTAATTGTTGTTTGAGGAGCTTTTGATTTATTTTTACGGTGAATATTACATAGTATACTAATTAATTAACGATTTATAAATTGTTACTTAATGAGATATAGGTATTAAATTATGTTGGTTTCCGATATTTTTATCTATTTCTTCTCAGATTAGCGTTACTATGAATAAATTATACTTACATAATATGTGCCTTTAAATATAACAAGCAATTAAGGTAAAAATAGTATTACTAACATTATAAAATACTATAAATGTTTTAAATATTATTACAATATCCTTTATTTTATATTACTTTTCAGATGATTAACTTTGTAAAACTATAGTTATGAACGTGAAGGCAAAAACAAATTTATGATGCAAGGGACGACATTCAAATTCGAATATGGAACATAAATTCCGAATATTACCTATATTGAAATGGCTCGGATTGTAAAATTAAATTTTGCATGCAGAATGTCGTTGAGGGGACGTCGTTTTATTTGGTAGGCGTATATAATTTTATTGCAGGGACCAATGGTTTTTGGAACATGTCAGGCATTCCTTTTCATAAAATTTGTTATGTGAAAATGTGAAAGATTTTGATAGATTGTATATTTTTTAAGAATCTGGAATAGAAAAATAAGCACAGAAAGAAATCCGAATATTAAAAAAAAAGCTTCGTTCTTAAAATAGTCTAACATAGTGGCTTATAATGAAAAAAAATATATCCATATAATTTAAGGACATCTTTCATCTTTTCAGTAAGATAAACATCGTGATAAAACTGCACAAAAGTCACGCTTCCACTAAAAATAATAACACATTATCTTGGAAGTCGGTCTCAAACACCCTTACTCAACCCTCCTATAATAACTTCCCTCACATGGTCATAACGACTGAGATAAGGGTCTCGGAGGCCCAGGGACACCCTCCTTCCCCTCCGGCCGGTATATAGTGACAACCGGTTTATGTATAAACGGACATTTGAACTTATTTATTTCCCTTTTGCCTCTGATATAGTTTTCTGTAGTAAATTTGTTTGTTAAGCGCAATAGAATGTAAGTGCCGGTCGGTTTTTTTTATCGATGTCTAGAAATTGAATAATAAAATCTTATAATATGTTCTTTTTTATTCAAAAACATATATAGTCTACAAACTTTTCGAGCTTATATCACAGGAAAATATGTAAAGAATTCAAAAGAGAGAACATTTTAGAAATATTTTGACACATAGGATTGTCGATATACTAACATAATTGACATATTATTTAATAAATTGTATTGATAATATATATATATATAATACAATATAATAATCGAACTTAGAACATATATATTCTATTTAAACATTTAAAATTTGACATTATTAAGATTTCAAGAAAATGATTACTTGAACAAAAATATCCTCTTATTTGTACTTAAAATTTTTAAATCATATATATTTTATTGGAAAAAAACAATGTAAAAACAAATTATGCATAAAAAGTAACATGAGTACGTCCTTCCGCTCATACGTGTCTCATAACACCACCGTACCGTAAATAAAAACCATTAGTCCAAACAAAAATCACAGTTGACGTGCCCTCGGTGGGGCCTTAGATACCTTCCCTTGAGTTTAAGCCTAATGTTTTCTTTCTATTTCCCTCTTCACCTAACCTCGATATTCAGCTATATATATATAATAGTTATGTTGCTTCATATATTGGGTAATATACATTTTAATATATAATCTCAAACCGTCACAGGTATTAATTTTGTCGACTTTAATATATTATATATATACACAAAGCTAAAAATAAAAATAGAATATTTATATTGAAAAAAACTAAAATAAAATGTGTTGCTTTGTACTTATCACAAATTAAATATATAATTTTCAAGGTACAAGAGATAATTTACTGGTGGTGCGTGGTAGCCCTAAAAACCTCTTTTTTCCATCCGTCCCTAAACCTCGAGGGCGAGGGTTTGATCGATTTCTTATGCGAGGGCCACCGTAAAACTATGGTTATTGGATATTTGGGCTACGTCATCTTGGAAAGCGTCTTGGGGCGAAACAAAGATTAGGGTAGATTTTCCATTATATGATGGATTATATCGCGGGTATTTTTGTTTTTGTAATATAAAATTTTCAAAATTTCTATTAAAAAGAGTTATATTGGTTTATTTACAGAATTGGAGTAAAATTACAATAAGTTGAAACTAAGCTATAGCATTCTTAATTTAAAGCAAATCTTCGACTTATTTAAGCATAAATATAGAAAGATAAAATATACAGGATGTATGTAAGGCTATAATCAAAAACTATTATCTTTTAAATAAATTTCATTATCTTTTAAATGAATAAAATCCATTTATCTTTTAACCCTAATACATTTTACTGACATATTTAATAATAACAACCTTTACAAACTTAAAATTAATTCGCTCACCGAACCTTGATATATATATTATGAAAGGCTCTATACCTCTCTAAGTCTGCTGAATAGGGGTGGATTTATGTTAACGGGAAGTGCCCCGGCGAAATGGCGTCCTAAGCCTTCAGATACGGTTTGTGTACGTGTATGTAAATATATGGATAAAGCTCCTTGTTGTTTCATCGATCGGTTCACATTATTTTCCAATCTGTTTTACTGGAGAGAGGTGGAGAGCTTCGGAGTGGATGATGATTTTATGAAAACTTTTTATATAAAAAGTGTTACGTTTAACAATTTTTGGTTTCGTTTTGTCATATTATTTTTTATAATAATTTTCATATTAATATAATAGGAAGTCAATAATCTGGTCTATCATTTTCTTCTAATTTGAACCAATGAATATGGTAATAGGTACTTTACTTACATAAATATAATATATAAATTACATTTAATAATGCGTGAATGTTACCTTAACTGATATTAATATTTAAAACTTTTACACTCTGAAATAAAACTAAAAGTGACGCGAAGAATATTTTCCCATTTCATGTACCTACTCCTATGTAAGTATTAGTATGTACTCGACTTCCGTTGATTCAATTATTTTCAAATTTTTCTATACATTTCTTTACCACATTACACTTTTATATCACTTGCACTTTAAAATTGATGTTTTCGAATCAAACATTTGTTACAAACTAAACTTACCGAGTCCCAAACTTAATAAATGCAACATCGTGAATAGAAACTGAATAAAGAGTTAACCCCTTCGCTACCTCGGCGTATGCGCATGGAAATTAGATCAGTAGGTAGCTGTAATGGGCAGCGCTTCTCAAATAGTAGAGTAGGGATAAAGTTAGTTTTAAGTGAAATGAGAAAGTAACATAACTGAGCATTCTTCACTCTAATTAATTTAACATGTGTTTTTGTACTTAAAATTATTTTTTATTATGATATTTTATTAAATTTAACTAGTACACCTATACATCTTCACTCAGGTAAAAAGTACACTTTGAGAGCCTGTGTTCGAGATCGTATATCGCGTTGTGTATTTTTTGTGAACGCTCATTAATTTGGAGTCGTAAGTTCAGACAATGGCCACCCCTCCCCGACGTCCTCTATTGTCCCACTATCACTGCATTTGTATTTCCGGCAGCATCTTTTTATTATGCAGATTACTTTATCAACACGGGATTTAGATAGTGCCTCTAAGCTTCGTTCGTATGCAAGCTACGCGAGCGTGTATTTTGGACGTAATGTTCTAAGATATTTGCAAACAGCGCATCTATATATATTTGTTAAATACTTTTTTATTTTAACTCCCTCACAAACAAAACAAAAGTCGCTAACTGCTAAAGTTAGTTTCGACATGACCGATCATGCGTAACGCGAGATCAATGAGGTAACGGCAGTCATATAAATCTAACGAGGACACTCACATCTGCATGTCAGTGGAATAAATCAAATCACTATTGAATACATCCGTAAAATATTTTTGAACTGTTTCGAATGTACCTTGTGTTTGATTCATAAAAAAAAAAAAAATCTATCCCTCGTAAGTTAACCCGTCCACTGACACGTATTCAGCCGTTATAAAAAAAAGTTACACCCATATTTTGCACTTCCCGATATCCAATAATAGGGTCTATTTATGCATTCTCGATAAATGAAGAGTATTTTTTTTTTACTTCCATTATAAATCAAAATGTATTATTTATCTTAACAGATTCCGAATCTGCATCCTATTGTTATTCGCGTTGTGCGGTATGTCAAGGGTTTTTGCAGAATGGAGTTCGTTGTAACAGTATAGGATATTATTATTATTAGCATTTTAAAAATGTTTTATTGTTTATTATTTGGAATAATAAATAAAAAGACAAATGATATGAGATACAAAATATTTTTATTTATTTTTTCATAATAATTATAAATATATATATATACGAGTATTTTATAGAAAATATATTAACATAACGTTTCTGTGGAACTCTTTAGACATTTTATCTGTATTTCAATCGGAATTTCGACCATTTTGAATATTTTTAGTATGGGGGGTGTATTAGACCGTGGGGCAGTAATTATTTGATTGAAGTCAAGAGGTGGCATGCCGAGATAGCGGCCGGGTTGTATTGTAACGCACCTACTTCGCGTTCTGCTTACTCGACTATTTTATTGTTTGAAATTTATAACGTGCCAGACTTGCACCTACAGTGATGGAGGGTAACCGTTAAGAGATGTATATGTATGAAAGTAAAATGCTACTATTATTTACAAAAAAAAAAATATGTTAATTGATCGATAGAAAAAAAAAATCTCATTCATATTCGGATTTGGATACAGCTTGCTTTATAATTTATAGTATTAAAATAAGCTACTATGCTTAAAATAAGTATTCAAATATTTTATAATGCAAAAGAAAGGTGACAGGAACAGAAAAAAACGTCACTCACAGAAACCTAGTACCCTTTAATCCGGTCTATTATGCATATAATTATTATTTCCGATGCGATATCAAAGAAATAACAGTTCCTTTTTGCATATGGGACTTTGTCGGAAGTGTGAATAAAAAATGTCACCCCCAGGTAGAGAAAGGGTGGCCAAAAATGGTTTTTTTATAAGGGCAAGGGTAATCTGAGATTGCATTAGACTTTTAGAAGATGATTATTATGCATGTATTCTCAGGAGGATTTAATCGACGTATTGCCCGAGGCGTGTGTGAAGAGGCACAAAGTACTTCCGTTGGTCGTTCAGATGGGGTCTGACATTTGAGTGTTAACGGAAAAATTGCAAGTGGCACAAACAGAATATTATTTATAATTTTCTATTACTGTAATATAAAATGTTTATTTTTATCGTAACGTAACGTTCTTAGTATATGTAATTTTTTTTTTTTATTTTAGATGAATTTAAGTTATGACGTGTTTTACTGAATGTATGGACCCACACTCACTAGGCCTACAATGTTTTCTCAAATAACAATAATTCCATAAAAGAAGTTGGTAATTTTTTTTTTGGTTTCGCAACTTATGACATTCACCATATAATTACACGCTACGACTGGCCGGAAAATATAAAATAAAAAATTTATGTATATATATATATAAGTCATATTTTGTAACTTAGGTACAAAACTACCCTTTTTTCATTGTATAATGATAGTATGAGAAGAAATCAATTTGCTTTTAATTTATATAAATAAAAAAAAAATGACAACGTTCGCAACTAAATATGCAATTTATAAAATTCATTAGTGGAATTTTTACAAGAAAATTAATTTAAACAAATTACAATTACTAACTTACGTACAAAAAAAGTAAAAAAATCAATTTACGTGTACAGGTGAACTTTTTATAAGCACAAAAAAAGGAGCTTGGGGTTAGCTTTTGTGCTTCACATGTTTGTTTGGTTTATTTGTTACGAGTCTTAGTTCAGGTAATCCCGTGTCCTCTCGTGTCGTTCAATAGGTTTTGACATATAAAAGGATTATTTTTTAATAGATAATTAATGATGCTGCGGCTACAGCTTTGTATATTTTTACATTTGAATGTCGATATATTTGATTATTAATAATAAATGTCACAGACGTTTTGGTTTTTATAAGTAATAAGATTCAATATAATTAAATGTTTGAAGCGAGGGCAGTCGTGGCGCAGGGGCACAAATTGTGACTGTAAACGAGACTGGTTTGTAGGTTATATCTCTACTGAGGAAATATTTATTTATTTTTAAATTCTCATTTCTTGGCTCTGGTGTCGAATCAAAGCGCGGCGTTGAGCTCCGTCAATACGCAATGCCTCCTGATTTCACCGGAAAATGGGGAATGGAGTGTCTAATCACATTCCCAGGGTTCCCTCTTCTACCTTCCTCTGTACGGAACACAGCGTGAAACTGATTTAAAACGGAAATTAATATTATAGATTATATAATTTTTTTTAATATATTATGATCTCAGGTTTATCAATGCACATAGGTAAATTAAGTTACGCCCCTGCCTCTTCTTTCACATAGAAATAAAAATAAATTAAAGTTAAGTGTGACAATTAATCTAATCGTAATTGATAGTAGTAAGAAAAGTCGAGGGGTTGAGAAAACAGAACAAAAACAAAAGACAGCTGAGAGTTCGTCGACCTACGGCAACGTGGCCGTAACTTTCATTCTTAAAGCGAACTTGGTAACCTACTTTTCATTAATAAGGCGACGCTTAAAAAAATGCACGAAGAAAGTATCAAAGATTGAGCGGCGCGCGAACTTCGCTAACTGCCGCACTAATTTTGTGTGGATACGACGTTTTCTTGAAAATTTACATATGTATTATTTTATTATTTAGGTTAATAACTATAAGTGAGGATATAGAGTAAATTAAATTTCATATAATTTGTTTAAAAAAAAACAGCAAAATTTAAAAAATATTAATTTTGTGATTTGACTGCATTTATGTTCAATTATAGTTATTTAACCAGAGCATAAGCGATCATTACTAAAAACTTGCTTGAAATAATATATTTCAGCAACGACCAAGCAAAAAAAAAACAATAAGCCAATATAATTTTTTTTTAAAGAAAAAAAAAACATTCAAAATAAAAAAAAAACATCACGCATAGCCTCAACACAATTTTTCCAAGCCAGACGCCGAGACGCTAAAAAAATAATTAAAACGTGGCGGGCGTTGGGCGGGCGTTGGGCGGGCGAGAGTGAAAGCGCGCCGTCTGCCGCGTAATTAGTACAATGGAGGTTCCTGACTTTGAACTTTGAATAGTATTTTTTTTATTTTTAAATTCCTCCTTGTCTTGCCGCGATCTTCATTCAGCTCTTTATAACTTGTAAATATGGTAATATAGTAAAAAGTTTGCAGCGTCGTGCTTTCACGGTGCGATATTTTGTTTTTGTAGTGTGATACGAGTAGTTGGGAGCTTTTTGTGTGTTTACTTGTAGTATCGTTTAAATAATTTTATAATATTATAGCTATAGAAATGTTATAGTTATTTATACATTAATCATAGTTATAGATATGTTATTGCTGTCTATTTAAATTTATTTATTCTGGTGGTATATCTGATTGTTTAATAAAATTTATTTCCTAATTTCTTAAATATTCTAAGAAATAGCAATTTAATTATTTAACCGGGCAGTCACGGGTCAGGGGCACAAAGTGTGTTTGTTAAACCGAGTTTTTGTGGGTTCCATCCCCACTCGAGGAAGTGAAATATTTATTTACATTTATATTTCCATTTCTTCGCTCTGGTGTCGAGGCGCGAAACCGCACAGCTCAGGTGCCCTCTGTCTACCTTGCTATGTGTGGGATACGGGATTTTTAGATTTATAACTATTACACCTCTGTTTATACGCCCATGCTCGAAAACGGGCGGAAACTTGCGTAAGTTGGTAAATTATTAGTAATGTGGTAGCGCACGCGCATCTTAATATGTTTTGTTAAAATACGAATTACACAAGCAAGTGAAAGCATCTGACTATTATTTTGGTTACCGAGAATTTTTTTGTAGATTTTTCTAATAATTAATTTATCATAAATTTTGAATTATATTCATATATTGTGTGTCTGAAAAAATTTTTTGCAATGCAAAAAAAGTTTACGCTTTATCTCGCATGGCATGGTATAAAACATAAAAAGATACGTGTCCACGTACTTTCGTACCACACTTTAGAATGGCGGGACTCAACGCTGCCCCTCGTTATCAGAGTGACAAAATGATTACACGCCTGTTTTCCTTTGCTATGATGGCCTCATTGTTCTTTATGTGCTGTCCAATTGTTGAGATATTGTTTGTTGTGTCACAGTTTTTCTACCAGAATGGGAAAATCAAAATAATTTGTAATACGTATAATCAGTCCCCTGAGTGGGGTTCCAATCCAAAGTCAGTTAGACGGTGTCCCATTATGCCACTACTGTTTTGAATATTTTAGAATCCGTGTCCGTTGAAGTCTACATTGCGTTTTGAATGGCGGAACTCAAATGTGTATGTGTAAAAGGCAAAAACTGTACTGGGACTTACTGGTGAATTTGATCTTAACTTAAATTAATCGGAACCCTGTCCACCTAGATAGGACATCGCAGGATCTCTCGACGACCCGATGGAAAGCCCGCCAGGGTGCCTCAGGGTTTCTTCTAGAGAACCTACAACCTCGATGACTTGCAGGAGGGTCATCATGAACCATCCGCAGTGGCTCGTCTTGGATAGGGGTTAAATAAATAAACCCTCGATTATGGTTGAGCACAATATTTATTTAAGATTAATAAATATATTAAATGAAAAAAATACTACATACTGCATATAAAAGTTGAGCCCATACCTAAGATGATATATCTACAATAACACATATAATATAAAAAGAGATATAGCATATAACTATTGATGATAAATATTCTCCTTTAAAAAGACAAACTTTTTATATTTTATATTATAGTTCCACATTACAGTTGTGTAGTTCCACAATACTTTTAATAAATGAGAATTTTGTACAAGTATATTTAGTTTAAAAGGGTTTTTACAAATTTTAGGGCTATATTATCAGGTAATAAAAAACATAGATTCATAAAAATATTAACTGACTTTTATATCTTTACAAGCATTATATGTTCCACATGCTTGTAGTTTTGTATAAAATTAAAAAAAAACAATTAAAAATACTACAAAACATACTTCTTACTTTTAGAAATCAAACCTTGCCTTGCATTGACAGTTATTTTGTATGAGGTGTAAACGAAAATATACATAATGGCATACATATTCATACTCAAAAAGAATTCCAATTATTTAATTTCAAACAAAAAAGGCATAAACAAATATATATTTATGTCAGTGAACAAATTAATAATAGGACGTGAGTACACATAAACAAAACCAATTTCCAGAAAAAGCAGAGAAACCCTACACATATTTAATTTGCCGTCACCGATACCTAACCACCGTCTCGAGGCCCACATCCTGATTTTTCTCCTTTACTTTATTGAAAACTTGAAAATTAATTCTTCCACCTAATTTTCTCCACGTGAAATATGAGGTCGCACGCACACATGCGTGACGTAAATTTCGTTATGTCGACATAGGGTTCCCGAAACTACCCCCCGCCCTCCCCCCCGCCGCATCAATCTTCACCCCCGCGCCACCTACGTCTGTATAATACAATAATATATGTCTAACTTTCGGACCGGCCCTGTAGGTAGTCGCGTCCCTGTCGGACAGCGGGTATGGCGTGGGTGCGAGCGGGACAGCGTTAGTGGGGGCGTCCTAAAGGGTGTAGGGAGTGTGTGGGGAGCTATTGAAATTGAAGCGGGGCTTAGGCGCGGATGACGCCTGGCTGTAGAATGGATGGAAATTTCCTCAATTTAGCGTTTTCGCCAACAAAGGACGTTGTTTAATTTTTGATTTTTGTTGCCGTGTTCAGGTGTGTGCCGGCACTGGTATTAATACGTATGGGAAAATTGTTTCTAATCGATAATATATGTATGTATTGATGATTTTTTCATCAAATTCATTGGACATTCTTCAAAGGCATTGCTTGTTCCTTGGTAATAAAAATATTAATCAATAATAATTCAATTCCCCAAAGTGGGAATCGAACTTATCTCGCGTTACGATCACACAAATGCGCCCCTGCGCCGCGACGCCCTCAAATAAGTCCTAATATATACATATATTCTTTTCATACTATAAACATACCTATTTACGTGCGTGCTATATAATGAAAATGAATATTACGTGTTTACAAAGCTCTACTCAAAAGAAAACCCAGTTTACCATAAAAAAATATATAATATAATTAAAACAAAAATTCTATAGAACCTACACCTATATGTTCTAAATAATACAATTAAACAAACAACCAAACCGTCTAATAACATGAGAACAAACAAAAGTTAGACTACGAAAACTCCGTGCAATCTGCGCGGTAATCCGAACGCAATTAATTAGGCCACGAATTGCGAACTTTTACTGCAGCGATTTATATTCCACGCCTGTCCCTATTTCCGCCGTATCTGCGTATCTCTCTCTCTATATCTCCACATCTCTCTCTGTTTAGAACTACGGAACCGCAAACATTATATGGCCGTATAAACTTTTATAGTGCCTTGTTGTCGAATGTGCTCGGTTCTAAATTCTTCTTTACAACTCTTTTTACATTTTATATAGTAAAATAACGAGTAATAGTTTTACATGTGTGATAAAATTATTCTACTACTTATCAGTTTTAGTTTGAAAGCTGTACTATATATAAAAAATATATATAGGAACATTAAAGAACGTTAAGTATAAAAGAATATTTTTTTATCTTGCAACTTCGTCCGTAACACGCACGCAGCTCGCAAAGATGAACGCTATCTTACACAATAACCATATAACGTCCATGCGTAAGTATATACCGTTATTCAAACCTGTATACGCGTTATCTCTCCCGACAGGCACATTTGAACCCCCCGGGGTAACTTGAAATAGAAATAGCCGCATTAGGCCTTAAAATTACAGGCGACCGTCACAGGCTAACGTGGT